>JAQQSW010006139.1:0-14019 GCA_028646575.1 Pseudocheirus occidentalis | reverse complement strand
TCAGAACTTATGCTTTCTATTTTTTCATTTTTTGTAACAGTTTAATAGTGTCTTGGTTTCTCATAAAGTCAATAGCTTCCACCTGCTCCATTCTAATTCTAAAGGAATTATTCTCCTCAGAATGCTTTTGAGACTCTTTCTCCATCTGGCAAATTCAACTTTTTAAGACATTCTTCTCTTCACTGGCTTTCTGTGACTCCTTTGCCATCTGAGTTAATTTGCTCTTTAAGGTATTGCTTTCTTCAGTTTGGTTGTTGACTCTCTTTTCATGACTTTCTCTCATCATTCTCATTTCTCTTTCCATTTTTTCCTCCACTTCTCTTATTTGGTTTTCAAAGTCCTTTCTAACTGGATCCATAGCTAGTAGGCATTCTTCCAGTGTCTTGCAAGCATTTGGTGAGGGAGTTCTTACTGAGTTGTCTTCTTCCCACTCCATGCTTTGGTCTTTTTTTCCACAAAAAAGGATTCTAGAGTTTTATTGGTGTTCTTACTTTGCCTCCTTTTCCTCATGTTGGCCAGTCTATTAATTGCTTGGTTTTTTAGCTCTGTGGAACTCTGCTTCCTGGAGGGGAAAAGGTCTGTCCCAAATCACTGGGACCTTCACAGCTGCTGGAGCTATTAGTGGGATGCTGCAGCCCCCCGCCCCCGCCCAGCTTTGGCTGACTGAAAGTGCACTCCAGCACCACCACTCAAGACCATGATCCTGATCCAGGCCGTTCAATGCAAGAGCCTTTGGCCCAGATAAATTGCCTCAGCCTCCCTGCTATCTGTAGGCCGAGGGCTCTGAAGCAGCAGAGTGGAGGCCACTGCTGCTCTCAGCCATTCCTGCTGCATCAGCCACCTCCCACTGCTTCCTTGTCCTGGGAGCAGTTTGACCAGACCCTCTCTTCTCCTCCTGATACAGCAAAATACACTGACCTTTCTGTTATCCTTTTTTTTTCTTTTGGCCTGATAAATGTGGTAACTGCCTCCAGTGCAGGCGATCTCCTCTCCTATAGACTTCGCTCTGCCCGACTGCCAGAAGGCCTGGCCTGGCCGGGGTTTTGCCTGCGCGGCTCCCAGACTGCTGCGAAGAGCCCCACCTGCTGAGCTGCCTGTAGCAACAGATGTGCTTTCTGTCTTTTGGAGAATTTTGGAGCTTGAAAATCTGTTTAGAGTCCCATTTTATGAGTTTTTAGCATGTTTGTGTGGGAGCTGCAGTGCTTTGCTGCTTCTACACAGTCATCTTGTCTCCGCCCCCGCCTTAAATCACTTGTAAACACAGTAAGAGAAATGTCAAAGTGTCTGTTGAAACGACAACCCCAGGATATCTGTGTTTCCCCTACATATTATATATCCGTAGGACAGCAAGAGAATAAAAGTCCCACTATTTAGGATGGTGCCAAAGTTGGGCTGCCTTGTCCTTAGTGGTCACAAACAGAAGAATGCTCTTGGTCATCTTCAGCTGTTGGAAGATGAAGGGGAAATCTGGCTTAACTCAGAGAGCAGAGCAAAGCATGTCTGTTATATCAGGGTGCTTCTTCTAGTTGATTAGTTCATGCTTTGGCCCCTTCTGGGACTCAAATGATCTTCAATGATTATCGTTAGCAAGCTCCATGGAGGCACAGCAGTTGAACTACTCATCTGCAGGGGATCTAAGTGCATTGATATGAGATGCATCCTGACTTAGGAAACAATGAAGCTAGTCTACAGACTGACCTTTCATTCTGGCATAATACTTAACTCTAAAAGTATGATTGCAGAGACTCAGGGAGTGCCTGCTCCACTCATATCCTAATCTCTATTCCACTCACCTATAAATTCTACTCTTTGAATGTGTTGGAATGAAAGACTGCTGGTTTTGAATTTGGAGTGAAACAGCATGGTCATGTCTCAGTTCCTCCCTGGGCTCTCCTTTCCTTCTCTCTCATGCTTTAATCAGCACCACACAACATCTGCAGCATGAGGAGTGGGGGAGGGGTGTAGGAAAACCTTGTACAGTCACTACAACCTCAGGGGTTCCTAGAGTAAGGCCAGCTGCAGCTGAAGTGGCCAGAGACTAGTTAAGTAAAAACTTCATGGACTAGAGATGAGTCAAGAAACTGGCCCGGGTAATTTGTCTTTTTGTTCATTCTTCTTCCTTGGTCATCATGCCCTGTGCTCCTCCTCTTACCCTACAAACCCCTGCCTACAGATGTAATCCCAAATCCACCCCCTTGCATTAGTAACAGATTGCTTGCATCTGCATAATAACCTGCTTAGTAACAAATTATGTTAGCCACACAATGAAGGTGTACTGCATAAAAGATTGTGCATCCCTGAGCTAGCTGCAGCTCCTTTCAGATTGACATAGGAAGAGCCCCAGCTGGCAAAATAAAGCTCCTGAAATCTTTTAATTAGATGCTGTGGTCACACCGTTAAGACTTGCCATTTCAGAGGCAGAAAGGAGCATGCAAGAAAAGTCCCCTTTGTTCTTACTTGACTGGGTAAAATCTAAATGTGCTGAGTGTGGGGTGTGGAGCTTAGTAAAGGAAAAGGGGACGGGAGAAGGTGTACTGGAAAAATCTCTGGAGCAACAAAGTCCCCAAGCAGGAGCTCCGTTTTCAATTTCTAGCTCCCTGATGGCAAGGGGGAGACTGCTAGTGGAGTACTACTGAGTGCATTAAGGATTACTGGACTAGACTGATGTTAATTCAGCTAGATATTACCTTATTGAGAGAATAGCCTACCTGAGCAACATACCATACAAACAAATCAGTCCTTCAATTGCCTGGCAAACATTACTTACTACGTACCAGTCATTTTTCAAGGTGCTGAGGATGACAAAGAAAAGCCAAAAACAGCCCATGCCCCCAACGAGCTAACAGTTGAATAGAGAAGACAAAGTATAAAAGTCTGCATACAAACTAAATGTATCCTGGGTAATTTGGATCTAATCTTAGAGGGAAAGAACATACATTGAGGGAGACTCAGAAATGTCCTTGCAGAAGGTGAGATTTTAGATAGAACTTGAAGGAAAGTGGGCAGCCAGGGGGAAGAGATAGAGAGCATTCCAGTGGGCATCCAGCAAGGATGGTTTGAGTTGGGACGTGAGTAACTTGAGAGAGAAACTGCAAGGAGGCCTGCATTATACAGTAGATGGAAGACAGTAAAATTAGGAAGGTAGGAAGGGACCTGGTAGTGAAAGGCTTTCAAAGAGAATTTTATATTTGATCTTGGACACATGAGAGATGATTCACAATGAAGTTTCCTCTTTCTTTTAACTCCTTGTTACATTCCTATCTATTCTCCATACTTTGTAAACCATTTCAGTCTGGCAAGTAATTCATGATTTTCTAGGAAGGAGGTAATTTGAAAGAAAACTATACTAGTCCACTTTTGACTGGGCACTTCCAAAATTTGGCTAAAGGAAATACATTATGAAGTTTGAAACTGCTTTACAACAATTAGAAATACTGTGAGCTTGGCTCACCAGCCAATGGTAAGGTTGGACAGGGTTAGAGGTGGTGTTGGTCTCAGGACAAGAGAAGCCCTCGAGTTTCCACATGTTGCACTATTTCTGGCAGATGCCTTGTAAGTGACAGCATCAGTGCCCTTTCTCATGAGAAAGAATAATGATCTTTTCTGGTCTCAGATTCAGACTCCAAACTCTTTCATCTCACACAGAGGTAACAGAGAACTACTGGAATTTACTAAATAAGAGAACAAAGGGACCAGAAAACCAAGAGGGCAGACCATTTCAAATATGAGAGGCTGAAAAAAGTATCTGTGCCTCAGTGGCATTTGCTGTAGGAGGCAGTATTTGCCATCTTATGGGAAGATATCCAGGTCACTCCATTTGTTACCCTGTATGCTTCTCTCCATGGTAATCTATAATCAAGGTAAGCTGCCTGTCTTCTTAGAGACTGTCTTCTGTGAGTGACTTGATTTGCATGCAAAAGAAGCAGCATCCCCAGGACAAGATGAGGATCAGAAGACAATGTCTTCTGTGATTACACTGCTTATGTGAGAGGCAACAGTTTTTTGCTGACATAGAGGGAAAGTTGAGCCAACACACCATGGCAACAGTGCAGAAGAAAAGGAGTGGACAGCTTTCAGAGATTTGGTGTGCAGCACTGCATTTACTCCGTTGGGTCAGGACATCCACAAACATCAAGACTGGCTTGAGCAAAATAATGCTGAAGCTTTGAAGCTGCAAAATGAAAACTATGAACACAAGGTTTTCAAGCAGGATTGTCCATCTACCTCTAAGGAGGCAGCATTTAACTCCATCAAAAGTGTAGTACAGGTAAAGGACAGAGATATTAAAGATTCTTATCTCAGTAAGAAGGCAGATGGAATGCAGTTTTCCACTGATAATATCAATCCAAACTGCTTTTATAATACCCTGAAGGCTATTTATTGGCCAAAGCTGTATAATGCATCTCAACTACTCAATGCTGATGGACTCACATTGACTAGTGAAGACAGGATCCTGGAGAAATTGGCTGAACACTTCCATGGTGTTTTCAACAGGCCATCATCAATGAGTGCTGAAGGAACTGGCTGTTTGCTTCAACTTGAAGTCAATCCCACTCTAGTCAAATTTCTAGCTGAAGAAAAGCTTTTGGATGCCACTAGGATCTTCTCTGGTGGAAAAGCACCTGATCCTAATTCTTTTCCAGTTTAGATTTACAAGGTGGTAAATCCATTACTAATGCAAAACCTGCCTCAAATTTTCTGGGTTATATGGCAAGAGGAGGTCATCCCCTAGGAGTTCAAAGGTGACTCTCTTGTCCATCTCTAAAACAGTAAAGGAAAAAGATAATTTGGTTTACAATCATGGGGTATGGGGAGTGACTTTCTTTCAGTTATTCCTGCCAATATTCTTGCCACAATCCTCCTTAATAGGCTGCTCCTTCACTAGGAAGGCCATCTACCTGAGGGCCAGAGTGGCTTCTAAGAGGGTGAAGAAATATCCAAGATGAAATTTGCTGTCAGTCAACTCCAGGGAAAAAGCCAGAAGCAGAAAAGAGGTCTGTATGTTTTTGTCTATCTGACCAAGGTCTTAGATAATGAAGTAGTTAAGGCTTATGGAAAATAATGTCAAAATTTGGTTGATTGGAGAAGTACATCTATTCCATGATGGCATGTTTGCCTAGGTTCTGGAAAATGGATGATGTTCTCAAGCTTTGCCAGTCACCAGCGGTGTGAAGCAAGGCTGCATGATTGCTCCCATGCTTTTTATTTTTTTAACTAACTTTTGTTTATTTTTAGTCTACATCATTCATTTCCATGACATTTTGAGTGACAAAATTTCTCCCCAATTTCTCCCTACCCACCAATCCAAAACAGAAATCCCACTGTATACCCCTTCTCCCAATCTGCTCTCTCCTATATCCCCCCACCCCATCACCCCTCTGACTTTCTGATAGGGTATGATGGATTTCCCTATTCCAGTGCCTGTATGTTTATTTCCCAGTTATATGAAAATAATTATAATGATTACACACACACACAGACACACACACACACACACACATATATATATATACACTCTCACATATGTATTCACATGCAGACCTACTCTCCTATATACACATATGTGTATGTATGACCATATATACACTTACATTCCCTTCACCTGTCCTCATACTGAGAAAAGTTTCATAAGTTACAATTCTCCTTTTTCCATGTTGGCATGTAAGTAGTTCAACTTTGATAACTTCCTTATGATTTCTTTTCCATGTTTACCTTCTCATGCTTCTTGTGTTTGAATGTCAAATTTTCTATTCAGTTCTAGTTTTTCTTCCTCAATAATGCTTGAAAGCCCTCCACCTCATTGAATGACCATATTTTGCCCTGAAACATTATACTCAATTTTGCTGGGTTGGTGATTCTTTCTTTTAATCCTAGCTCCCTTGATCTCTGGAATATCTTATTCCAGGCCCTTTGATCCCTTAATGTAGAAGCTGCTAGATACTGTGATATCCTGATTGTGTTTCCAAAGTATTTCATTTGTGTCTTCTTGGCAGCTTGTAATATTTGTTCCTTGATCTAAGAACTCTGGAATGTGGCTATTATATTCACAGGAGTGTTCATTTTGGGTTCATTTTCAAGAGGTGATGGGTGAATTCTTTCAAGTTCTATTTCGCCCTCTGTTTCTAAAATATCAGGGCAATTTTCCGTGAGAATTTCTCGATGGATGATTTCTAGGTTCTTTTTTTGATCGTAGCTTGCAGGTAGTTCAATAATTTTTAAATTGTCTGTCCTGAATATATTTTCCAGGTCAGTGGTTTTTTCAATGAGATATTTCACATTGCCTTCTCTTTTTTCATTTGGATGTATCTTGATTTTTCATAAAGTCATTAGCTTCCATTTGCTCCACTCTAATTCTGAAGGAAGTATTTTCTTCAGTAAGGTTTTGAGATTCTTTTTCCATCTGGCAAATTTGGCTTTTTAAGGCATTCTTCTGCTCCTTGGCTTTTTGAACCTATTTTACACTTTTAGTTAATCCATTTTTAAGGAGTTATTTTCTTCAGTCAGGTTGTTGACACTTTTTTTCATGATTTTTGTGCATCATTCCCATTTCTCTTCCCAGTTTTTCCTCCACTTCTCCTATTTGGATTGCAGAATCCTTCTTAAGCCCCTCAATGGCCTGTAAGTAGTTTACATTTTTCTTGCAACCTTTTGGTGTGGGAGGTCTGACTGCATTGTCTTCCTCCTGTTCCATGCTTTCATCCTTTTTGGACCCCAAAAAGGAATCTGATTTTGGATTACTGTTCTTCCTTTGCTTCCTTTGCCTGCTTATTTTGCCAGTCAATTACTTGAATTTTGACCTCAGTAGAAATCTGCTTTTAGAGGAGAGTGCTTTGTCTGAAATTGCTGGGGTTTTAATAGCTGCCAGAGCTATTAGGAGGCTGCTCTTTCTGCAGCCCCTACATGTTTGGCTCACTGGTCATGCACCTCAGGACCACCACCCAAGACTGAGAGCCCAGTCTAGCCAGGGTAAGGCAAGAGCTCTTAGCTTCTGAATGGTCACTTGGACCCCCTGAAATCTGCAAGCCAGGAGCTCTGAAGCAGCCATGTGGAGGCAGCTTCAGGGCAACTGCTTCCTCTGCTTCTGGCTGTGGGGGCAGATGGCTGGACCTGCTCCTTCCCCCAAAATTTAGCCAAATTTCACTGAACTTTCACTCTGTCCTTGGCTCTTATGGGTTTATAATTCCAGAAAGTGCCACAGCTGCCAGTGATCCCCTCTCTTGAATGCACCAGCTTTGGCTTGTCCTGGCCGCCCTGGGGCTAAAGCCATGGGTCCGTGTGATGCTGGTCTTGGATCCCAGTGCCCTGCAACTAAACCTTCCCTCCACCTGCTGGGCTGCTTTCAGCACCAGCTTTGTTTCTCTGTCATTTTGTGGGTTCTGGAGCTCTAAAGCTTATTGAGAGCCATATTTTATAGTTATTTGAACTGGTTATGAGGGGAGCTCACGGAGTTCTTCTGATTCTATGCCACCATGTTGACCAATTGAATCTCTTCTAGACTAAATCTCAGCCTTCCATGGTTTTTAGCATGACGTTTTCATCAATGTTGTCAGATGCCTTCAGTGAAGACCAACGTGGTATCTAGGTCAGCTATCCCACTGATGGTAAATTATTTAACTTGGAAAGGCTTGAAACTTGGAAACAAACACTAAAGCTCAAGGAGAGTTGGTGCATGACTTTTTGTTAACAGATGATTGCGCCTGCAATGCAAACTCTGAAGCACCAAAGCATGGATCAATTCCCTGTGGCTTATGATAATTTTGGCCTAATAATGAACTCCAAGAAAACAGAGATTCTCCACAACATCCATTTATGGAACTACTGGTTTCAGCAAGTGGAGAAGATTTGAATACTATGGGTAAGTTCAGTTACCTTGGCAGTATTCTTTCCAGGGATGTACACATTGATAATGAGCTTGATGCACATATTGCCAGAGATACCTCAGTGTTTGGGAGGCTCTGAAGGAAAGTGTATGAGAGAAGAGGCACTAGACTTCTTACCAAACTGAAGGTCTACAGAGCTGTTGTGCTGACTTCATTGTTGTATGCAGTCTTCTAGCACCATGACAGAAAACTGAACTGGTTCCATTCGAATTGTCTTAGGAAGATTCTGAATATAACCCAGAATGATAAGGTAATGGACAGTGAAGTCCTTTCTCATGCTAAACTACCGGGGCTACAAACTTACAGCAGAAAACACAATTCTTATGGAAAGGCCACATTGTTTGAATGTCAAATGTATGCTTAGTAAAACAGTAAAAGACTATTTTACTGAGAACTCACATAAGGAAGGTGATCACGTGATGGTCAGTAGGAACAATGTAAGGATACTCTCAAGGTGTCTTAAAAACTTTGGAATTGATTGCATGACACATGAGACACTGGCAAAGGACTGATCATCATGGCGGGTCCACATCCAAGAAGATGCTGTTGCTCTATGAGCAAAGCAGAAATGCAGTAGCTCAAAAGAATGGTGAGATTCACAAATTCAGAGATATCTGCACTTCAAATACTCATATGGACAATCTGTGTGGGACCTGTGGTAGAACATTCTGAAATCATACTGTTCTGCTCATTCACAGACAGACATACCGTTACTTGCCTTCAACAGGGTGATACCATTTTGGGCCTGTTCAAGAATGAAGGGCAACAACCAACCAACAAGATCACTACTGTGATCTTTTCCCCTCTTTTGGGGGCTATGTTAAACTACTGATTCTTACTGAGCAGTGCCAAGGAATGGTCAATTTACTGAACAACGGTGCTAATTTCACACGTCTATAAAGTTGTCCTTAAGATACTTCCAGTTAGATTTCAGCAATATGTGAAGAGAAACTTACCCGAAGAGCAGATTGTTTTTTTAATTTTTTCTTTTGTAGTTTTCAACATTTACATCCATAAGATCTTGAGTGCCAAATTTTTTCCCCATCTCTCCCCTGCCCACTCCAAGATGGTGTGTAATTTGATATAAGGTCTAAATATATGTTCATATCCAACCTATTTTCACGTTAATCATGTTGTAAAGGAAAATTAGAACCAATGGGGAAAACCACGAGAAAGAAGAAGCAAATAAAAAGAAAAAAGACAGAGAGGGAGGGAGAGTGGGAGGGGGTAGAGAAAGAGACAGAGACAGAGACAGAAACAGCTAGAGACAGAGAGACAAAAAGAGAAACAGTATGCTTCAATATGCATTCAGACTCCATAGTTCTTTTTCTGAATATGGACAGTATTTTCCACAATGAATCCTCTGGAGTTGTCTTGGGTCCTTACATTACTAAGAAGAGATAAGTCTATCAAAGTTAGTCATTACTCACTGTGGCTGTTAGTGTATACAGTGTCCTTCTGGTTCTGCTCACTTCACTGTATGTGAATGGCTGAGATGGATAAATAGTGTCATCCAAACAATGAACATGAACTAGGACAGACTTTGAGAGACAGTGGAGGAAAGAAGAGCCTAGCATGCTATGGTCCAAGGGGTCAAAAAGAGCTGGGCATGATTGAATGACTGAACAATAACAAAGGAGAAGAGCAATGGGGAAGAGTAGGTTAAACCAGGGAAACTGCCATGGAAGGAAAGAACCTCTGCTTTATACTTTTAACATATATTGGGGGTAGGCTAGAAGTTTCACCATAGAAGAGTTGGAGGTTGGGTAGTGTGATGATTCAACAACCCACTTACCCAGTCCTAACCTCTGCATACACGCAGTCTCACATGTCGAACAGTCTATTGGACATCTTCAATTGGATATTATGTAGATGTCTTGAACTCAACATGTCCAACACTGAACTCATGATCTTAAGACCCAGCTCCACAAACCAGCCCTCCTTCCTACCTTCCCATTAGTGTTAAGGGCAGCCCAGTTCTGTCAACATTATCCAAGTCACCCAGGTTTGCAAGCTAGGGGTCATTCCAGATTTCTGACAGTGTCTCACCTCCTCATATCCAACCAGTTGCCAAGATCTGTCCATTTCCCTTTCCTAACATCTTTTGAATATGCCCACTTCTCAGCTCTGACACTGATAACACCCTGGTGCAGCCCCTTAGCACTTAAAACCTGAGAAACTGCCTGCCTGCCACAAGTCTACATTCTATCAAAGCACACGTCTGCTAATGTCACTCTCCTCCTTACTCAAGAAACTTCCATGGTTCCTGATCACCTCTCAGATCAAATGTACAATCCTTTGGATTGTAAAAATGTAAAAATGCAAAATCAGAGCCCTTCCTGAACAGCCTTCTTCACCCTTCCAGTCTTATAAGACCTGACACTCACCTCCCACACACTGTAAGATCCACTGACACCAGCTTCTTTCCTGGTTCTCACAGATGACATTAGAATCTCCCAGTTTTCTTCCCTTTTCAGTGACTGTCCCCAGGAGTGGAATGCATCTGCGTCTACTGGCTGCTCTGGCTTTCTTCAAGTCCTAAACACAATCTAACCTTCTGTAGGAAGACCTTCCTAATCCCGCTTAATTTTACTGCATTCCTTTTACTGATAATTTCTGATCCATCCCAGTTTTAGCTTTCTTGGGCACAGTTGTATGTATGTTGTCTCTCCAAATAAAATGTGTCTCCTTGCAATCAAGAAACATCTTTTCCTTTTACTTTTTATCCTCAAAATTTAAAACCATCAAATCACATCAAATAAAATAGACATCAAATAAAAACCAGCTGGTGGACTGAGTCATTGAATAAGGACCTTAGAAGTTTATAGGAGAAATTGAAACAAACTACAAAGTTACTGGAACCATACCTGTGAAGGGAATAGTCTGATGGGGCCCAAGGAGAGGTCCTCCTGACAGAAGACCTCCATGGACTCATAGAACCATTCTTTCCAGCACACAGATTAAGAAAAGAATGGTTAGACTGAACCTTGAGGGATATCCACACTTCATGGGAATGACCTGAGTGAAGATTTAGTCATTTTGACTGCTCAGGCATAGTTAGGTAAAAATAAAAATTAGGACAGAACAGTGTCATGACGACCGAAAGAAAAGGGAGTATCCAGGAGATGGGGGAGAACAACAGCTTAAAAGGAGGAGAGACATCTAGAATGCTGGGAAATGAGTGGTGGATAGGGGGCGCAGTGAAGTGAGCACCGGCCCTGGAGTCAGGAGGACCTGAGTTCAAATCTGTCCTCAGACACATATCCCAAAAACTAAGTGTGTGACCTTGGGCAAGCCACTTAACCCCAACTGCTCTCCAGAAAACAAAAACAAAAACAAAGTAAAAAAAATAGTGATGATAAAAGACCATGAAACTTGTCAATTAAGATGTGATTGTCAGAGTGGAGAGATCAATTTTAGGGAAATGATGAGGTCAGTTTATTCCATTCATATTGATAAGCCCCACTTTTTCATCCCATTCCCAAATGATGGGAATCTATGTTGTTCCCAGGTCTCAACGACCACAGAGGGCAGTACCTCTAAGTTCTAGAACCCTGGGATGGTGGGATTTGTATCTTCTCTCCTACAAGATCCTCACCACAGCCCAAACCTTGTGAAAGGCCCTTTGGTCCCTTCTGCTCTTTTCTCCTCCTCTAGTCATTGGCTCCTCAGCCCTACATTCCTCAGCTACATCCAGCAATGCCTCTGCAATGACTCTCATGACCATGAGCCTCTCCCACACACCCTCAGGTCCTTAAACCACTTTATCTTCCCTGATATGATGCTGAGAAGGAGTAGTGGATGGTCTTTATGAAGCTCAATGGCAGGGACTTGGGTGGACATACATCACAGGTAGACAATTTGTATCTAAGCAAGGGATCAGTTGAGTTCAGCTCCCCAAATTTGGTACCATTCATCATTGCAGTTTGGAAGCCGAGGCCAGCCCAGGCCAAAACAGAAACTGCGGCCAGTGTCCAGGATGGTTGGGAGGAGCTGAGCCACAGCTTGAGTTTACCTAGAGAGCAGATATGCAGCACCTCAAGCAATCTCCACATTTATAAAGCTAGGAATAATAAGGCTTAGAGAAAGGTCAGTGGAATTCAAGATTTCAAGCTAAACTTGGGGGAGAAGAAGAAGTTCAGCTGAAGTGCCCCCAGTGCAAGGAAGCAGCTGGAAGTAGCACTATCTGCTTCAACCAGCAACAGCCTCCACTGGGCTGCTTCACAGCTCCTGGCCTGCCAACTGCAAAGGGGCTGAGACAATTGATCAGGGCGAAGGGCTCTTGCACTGAGTGACCTGGATCCAGATCGTAGTCTTGGGTGGTGGTCCTGGAGTGTGCTTTCAGCAAGCCAAAACTGGCGGGGGCTGCAGCACCCCCCTAATAGTTCCAGCAGCTATGAAAACCCCAGAGATTTTGTACAGAACTTTCCACACCTAGAAGCAGAGTTCCACAGACCTTAAAAAATCAAGGAATTAATTGACCGGCCAACATGAGGAAAAGGAAGCAAAATAAGAACTGCATTAACACTCTAGAACGCTTCTTTGTGGACAAAAAGGATCAAAGCATGGAACTGGAGGAAGACAATACAGTCAGAACTCCCCCACCAAATGCTTCCAAGAAACATGAAGATTGCCTTCAACCTACAGATCAACTTGAAAAGGACTTTTAAAAACAAATAAGAGAAGTGGAGAAAAAATTGGGAAGAGAAATGAGAATGAGGCAAGAAAATCAAGAAAAGAGAGTCAACAAGCTGATTGAAGGAAACACACTTTAAAAAAAATAGATGAACCCAAATGGCAAAAGAGGCCGAGAAAGCCAATGAGAAGAGGAATGCCTTAAAAAGTCAATTTTTCCAGATTGCAAAAGAATCCCAAAAGCATTCTGAAGAAAATAATTCCTTCAGAATTAGAACGGAGCAAGTGGAAGCTAATGACTTTATGAGAAGCCAAGATAGAATTAAAAAGTTACAAACAAATGAAAAAATAGAAAGCAATGTGAAATATCTCCTTGAAAAAAACCACTGACCTGGAAAATAGATCCAGAAGAGACAATTTGAAAATTATTGGTCTACCTGAAAGCCATTATGAAAAAAAGAACTTGGAAAGCATCCTACAAGAAATGCTCAAGGAAAATTGCCCGAATGTTTTAGATTCATAGGGCAGAATGGAACTTGAAAGAATTCACAGATCACCTATTCAAAAAGATCCCCAAAAGAAAATTCCTGGAAATGTTATTGCCAAGTTCCAGAATCACCAGTTAAAGTAGAAAATATTATAGGCTGTTAATAGAAAACAATTTGAATAGTGTGGAAACACAATTAGGATAACCCAGGATCGGGTAGCTTCTACACTGAGGCATTGAAGGGCCTGGCATATGACTTTTCGAAGATCAAGGGAGCCAGGATTAAAAGCAAGAATTGCCTATCAAGCAAAATTGAGTATAATGTTCTAGGGGAAAATGTGGTCATTCAATGAGGTGGAGGACTTTCAAGAAGTCTTGCTGAAAAAAAAAACAGAACTGAACAGAAAATTTGACAATCAAACACAAGAAGCATGAGAAGAAATGGCCAATATGGTGTCTGCTGTCTGGCAACTCCAGGAAAAACGCCAGAAGAAGAAAAGACATCTGTATATGTTTGTCCGTCTGACCAAGGATTTTGATATTGTCTAAGGCTTGTGGAATACAATGTGTCAAAATTTGGTTGATTGGAGAAGTACATCAATTTCAAGATGGCACGTTTGCCCAGGTACTGGAAAATGGACGATGTTCTCAAGCTTTTCCCAGTTACCAGTGGTGTGAAACAAGGTTTGGTTCTTGCTCCAATGCTTTTTATTTTTTTATTTTTAATATTTTAAAATTAGCTTTTGTTTATTTTTATTTTATGTCGTTCATTTACATAAGATTTTGAATTACAAATTTAGTCCCAGTCTTCCCCCTACCCACTACCCAAACACAGCAATCCCTCTGTACATCCCCTCCCCCAATCTGCTCTCTCCTACATCCTCTCCCATCACCCCTGTGACTTTTCGGCTTTTAAAGTATAGTTAATTCAATTCATCCTACACCCTCTATATACACCTATACACACATATGTATTCATATGCATATATAGCCTCCTATATGGACCTATGTGTAAGT
>JAQQSW010006138.1:0-14019 GCA_028646575.1 Pseudocheirus occidentalis | reverse complement strand
AGCCGCCTCCCGCTGCCTCCTTGCCCTGGGAGCAGTTTGGCCGGACCCGCTCTTCTCCTCCCCAGTTAGCAAAATCCACTGACCTTTCTCTTAGCCTTTTTGTCTTCTGGCCTGATAAATGTGGTAACTCTGCCTCCAGTGCAGCCGATCTGCTCTCCTGCAGCCGCGGTTCCCCGCCCGATGCCCCAGGGCCTGAGCCGGCTGGGGTTTCAGCCGTGGGTCCCAGACTCCTGGGAAGAGCCCCACCTGCTGCGCTGCCTGTAGCAACAGATGTGCTTTCTGTCTTGTGGAGAGTTTTGGAGCTTGAAAATCTGTTTAGAGTCCCATTTTATGAGTTTTTTTAGCGTATTTGTGTGGGAGCTGTGGTGCTTTGCTGCTTCTACGCAGCCATCTTGGCTCCGCCCCCAAAGAAATTATTCATTATGATAAAACTGGACTTATACTTGGCCTATAAGGATGGTTCAACATTAGGAAAACAATAAACATTAAGTATATTAAAAAATTAAAAAAAACATTCAAAGCCACATAATTATCTCAGTGGATGCAGTAGTCTTTTGACAAAGTACGACACTTATTTAAGCTAAAAATCCTATAAAGCTGTGGGGGGGGGGGAGGAACATGCTGCAGCCTTAAGGCAACATGTGGGCAACCTCTAGGTCCTCAAGTGTGGCCCTTTGACTGAATCCAAACTTCTCATAAAAATCCCCTTTAATAAATCCCCTTAATAAAAGGATTTGTTTTGTGAAATTTGGATTCAGTCAAAGGACCAAGCTTGAGGGCCACGTGTGACCTCAAGGCTGCAGGTTCCCCACCCCCGGGAGGGACCTTTTTATAATATAAAACATTATCTCAAAGCAAGCATCACGTGCAGTGGGGATACACTACAGGCTTTCCCACTGTTCTCACTCTGCTCAGTATTATTTGGTATAGTTTTGGAAATGCCAGCAATAAATAGCAATAAGACCAGGATTTGCTGATGATATGATGGTATATTTAGAAAATCCTAGGGCATCAGCAAAGATACTAATTGAGACAATAGCTTCAGCAAAATTGGAAGGTACAAAATAAACTCTTAAAAATCCATTTTCAAATAACTGCAAAAGTACATGGCATCCTAGTGTAAATTCGACTGCAAAGTGCCCTCAAAGAAATAACTGGAGGCACATTCGGTGTCCATGAATAGTGGAACATACCCATGAAATAACAATAATACCAAAGTTGATTTACAGTTTTAATGTTAGATCAGTTAAATCATTATAGGGATACTTTTCAAAACTTGATAAAATAATACACAAATTCATTTGAAAACATAATAGATCTAGATTATCAAGGAAAGTAATAAAGGAGATAGAGATGAAGGAAGATTAGTGTTTCCAGACATCAAACTATATTATAAAATAACAGTCATTAAAACCATATGGAATTGGTTTAAAAAATAGAAAAGTGAATCAGTGAAACAGACCAGACAAGGGGGAATCAGAACCAATGCACAAATTACCCTGTTTGATTAAAAATTACTGGGAAAATTAGAGAACACTCTGATAGAAATTATGCTTAGATCAATACATTAGACCATATTATGGAAGGCATTTTAAATGGATAAGCAACCTTAATATTGATTATTATACTACAGAAAAATTAGAAGAGAAGCAGATAGCTAGTATATGATGATGCCCAACCTGGTCTTACCAACTGTAGAATACAGATATGTACCATAATCATGGGCTCTAATAATTCATATAATGTCAATTAAGGCATTTGAAGAACAAGGGAGGGTGGTGAATGCTAGATCCTGAGAGTCTCATTGCAATCTGTATACAGTGCTCTGAAGTAAGAGGGGTTGTCCTAGATTTATCCATTAGATGTCAGCTTCCACTGAGAGTGATTTCATTTTACTGATCGAGGATAGGGAAGGTTCTTACCTTAATGGGCAGATTCACATGATATCACTTTTCATGTATCTATATCTAGATATAGAGATAGAGATAGGTAGAGATAAGTAGACAGACATGGTTAATGTGTTTATACTTTTTCCAATTTGTCACCTGAATTAGGGAGTTTGGTATAGATATACTCAAAGAACAATTCCCTGAGGAAACTGCTGGCTTTCTGTCCAAATGCAAGAAGACTAATTCATCTAGAGCTAGAGATTCAGAAATGCTTCTTCTTCTTACTTCCCCCATTTCTCCAAGCCCCACATCGTCTGACAGTCTCTCTAATGAGTAAAAATGACAAAAGATGATAGTAGGAGGGCTCATGGAAGACAAGTGCACTAATGCTTTAGTACTAGGGCTGTGATCCACTGCAACCATTCAGGGAAAGCAAGTTGGAATTATGCAGATAAAGTGGCCAAAATGTCCCAGAGACTCTGTCTTTGACCCAGAGATTCCACTGCTAGATATATGCCCAAAGAAGCTCACTGGTAAGAAGACAGTCCCCATGTACATCTAAATATTCATAGCAGCACTTTTCTGTGGTAGCAAAGAACTAGAAACAGAGTTGGGGAATGTCTAAACAAATTATGGTATATGAATATAGTGGAATATTACTGTTCTGTAAGAAATGAATATGAAAAATAGAGAGCAGCATGGAACGACTGATATGAATGGATACAAAGTGAAGTAAACAGAGCCAAGAAAACAACGTACATAATGATGGCAGGAATGTTATTGAAAAGAACTACAATCATAAAATCAAATATTAATATTGCACAATTATGAAGAGCTAACATGGCTGTAAATAAGAGATAAGAGAAAATATTTCCTTTAACCCATTTGCAGAAATTGGGGTCTGTGGGTGTGAAATTGTATTTTTTTCAATGAGTCGCTTTGTTTTGCTGATTTTTTTTTAACAAATTCTTTTAAAAACATACTTTGTTATAAAAAATGACTCACTGAAAAAGAGGAAGGGGGAGGCATACAGATGGAAATGTAGGTGATGTAAAAAATGAGAGATATTAATAAAATTTATTTAAAAAAACAGCATGTCCAGGATTATCAACTGACTCGGACACTGAGCTGTCTCATGCTTAGATTGTACTTTCTGGTTCTCTTTACTTTCTCCCCCAAGTTGGGGCAGGCAGACACTATTATAGAACACAAGGATACCTATTGTGGGGGAGTCATTTTACAGATAGAATCTAAAGACTGAGGAAATAGGACTTAAATAGCTCTAACACCTGGCCGTGCAGTCCACCACAGGAGCTGTAGAGTTCAGGCCAAGTCATCTTTTGCTCTCTAACCAGTTGCCCTAATACCTCCAAGGGTGATATTTCCCAGATTGAGAATATTTTCCCTTACAACTTCCTGCCACATAGCCTAAGGTCTGGCCATTAATGCTAACAGGTTTGAGTCAATGGTGTTTTGGACCTTTGGGACAATGGTGCTTGAGTCAGAAGCCAATTTTCTTCATCTCTTCTAATCTAGTGTATAGTCTGGAGTCTGTGGAAACATATTCACCACGCCCAGCATCCAGTCTCTTTATCTTTGCTTGGGCTTGGGGACTCAGTAACTGTGCAAATGTAGGTTTGAAGTTGGATTGAGAGGTCAGTTATGGAACCAGACAAAGCTGAAAGATCTTACCCAATTTCTGTGGCTTAAGATTTCCAAGGACACATTCAGAATTTGTTTAGCTGCTTTTACTGTCTCCCAGTCCTGGGGAAGAAAAAAACAAACCAAAACCAACAGCAAGCTGCTTCTTGGCCTAGAACACATTTGGAAGAATATTTTTGCTACAGACTAATGAAGCACCAACATCCCCAGACCTCCTCAGGTTGTCCCTAGCAGAAGACAGGGCATGAGAAACAGCTGCCCAAGGAGAAGCCCAGCACATTGAACTTGGGAGGTGTGGAGAGTTCATCACTGCCAAACCTGGGTTACTCCTTCCCTAAGGGGCTGCAGGAAAACCTTCCAACTCTCTTCAGCACCATGGTGGGGGCCAGGGACAGATGAGGAGGGAATGTGGTAGAAGGGGTAGCACCATTCACTGCCCCTGCTCTGGCCACACACACTTCTGTCACCAGATTTAAATGAGTTTGAGAGGGAAGAGATTGACAGGAGTGGCTCTGGGTGGGCTGAGACTAAGCATTGCTGGCTTTCTCTGGCCAGTGTCAGTTATGGGTCTGTCAGCTGGTGACTATCAGTAGGCATTGGGATTTGAAGGTGCTAGAGGAAAAAGTTCTTGGTACCCCCGCTTCTCTCTGCTACTCTGGAGGTGACTGCCAGCTCTCTGCTCTTATCTAATGGACCGCTCAGTGGGAGCAGGAAAGAAGACAGCCTCCCTCAGAGATTACTCTGAGGAAGGTATGTTGTTCAGTTGCACCCAACTTTCCATGTCCCCATTTAGAGTTTTCTTGGCAGAGATACTGGAGGGGTTTGCTGTTTCCTTCTCCAGCTCATTTGACAGATGAGGAAACTGAGGCAAACAGAGTAAAGTGACTTGTCCAGGGTCACACAGCTAGTAAATGTCTGAGGCCAGATTTGAACTCAGGAAGATGAGCCTTTCTGACTCCAGGCTGGGCACTCTGCACTGAGCCACCTAACTAGCCCCCTATGAGGAAGGTAAGAGGTTGTCCTTAGCATGTGCCGATGCTCCTCCCTACCCCCTCAGGTCATTCAGTGGCAAAGCTGAGATTGAAGCTCAGAGTCCTGAAATCCTGCCTACCTGCCTTCATCCCCAAAGGCCTCTGGTAAATCTCTTTCCTTCCTTCTACACTTAGGGAGTTTTGTGTTGTCCCTGCCTTGACTTCTCTTTTTCTCCTCTCCCTCCCCTTTCTATACATCTTTTCTCTTTGTTTCCACTCAGTTTTCTCCATTGTTAATAGCTACTCTTTCCTATGGGTCCTTGTTTTGACATTCTGTTCTATGAATGGGCAGAAATGAAAGATGCCATTGTATGGTCCTCCATGAGGTGTGTGTGGGGGGGGGTGCTGGGGATATTCCTTTTCCTGGTGACTAGAACATAACTGCACTTGGGTGTGGCTAGAACATAACTGCACTTGGAGCTCTTGGTGTTCAGGCAGCCCACATGTTGCTGAGCCCTGTAAATGGCAGAGCCTGGACCTACTCCCAGGGTTAGGGATATAGTGAGGGGCAGCATGAAGTCCAGGGAGAGGGCGATCTCTTTCCTTCTATCTCTGCACTTATTGCTCTGCCAGATCTGTCCCTGTGGGGACTGCAGGGAGTTTGCACCCTTTAAAATAGAGTAGGATTTCTCAGGGCGGGGAGGGTCGCTGTGGTGCACCTGGTGTCAGAGAAACTGTTGTAGGCTGTGTTCCCAGCTGTCAGGCGTGTAATTTGGGGCGAAAGAGAATCCTCTTGTGGTGGAGATGCTCCTGAACACACCGGCAGCCTCCTTAAATCCTCCTGCGAGTCCCAGGGCCAGCTGCCTGCAACTCTTTCTCCACCCCTAGCCCTCTGACCTCTCTTCAGACAGGCCTTCCCTTGCCTCATTCCCCTTGGTGAAGGCATGCAGAACTAGGCGATAGGGAGAGATTTCCGACTTCTCACCTCCCTAAAGAGGAACTGGAGCTCTCAGTGAATTGGGGAAGGGGGAAAACTTCCTGTTCTTGAGGAAGGGGAACACAGTTTGCCAGGAGGCCTTCCTCCCTGCCCCCCTCTTCACTTTCCCTTTGTCCCCCTCTAGCCTTGGACTTTGTGCCAGACCAGGGTGGGCCAGGGACCCCTTTGGGTTCTGCTCCTCCCCGGGGGGGGTGCAGGGGGAGACATGTGGGAGAGACGACTCATCAGGCATTTAGAAAGGTCACAACTGGATCTGTTACCTTGAGAAGTTTCATTCTCTCTGTAAAGCTTTCCTGGGCAGGCAGCCGTCACAAAGGGTCTTTAGAAGAACAGCTTTCCCCTCCCCCACTCTCTTGGCTCTTATTTTTCTTTTGGGTAGAGCCTAGGGGTCTCCCAGTTATGACTGACAGCCTCAGCTTGTTTGAAAAGGCACTAACTTGTCTAGAACTTCTGCCTGTCCCTTTGGTGTGAGCACCCCACGTATTAATTTTTGTGAATTTCTGGATCCCCTAGTAGGGTGCCAAGAGATGAGGTGTCAGGATTATCTTCTCTAGAGGGCATTTCTGCTTTTATTTGACTGATTCCTCAGGGAGAGCAGGAAAGAAAACAGCCTCCATACCAGGTCACTTTGAGGAAGGTAGAGGTGCCTCTTCCCACCTCAAACCCTTGGGCTGTTTTCAGGTCTGAGAGGGGAGGAGAGAGCTGGTAGAGGAGAGGGTGTAGCTCTGCTGAGCAGTTGCAGCACGATCCCCAGGTTGGGGGGGGGGTCTGGCATGGAGGAGAGGACTAGGAATCCAGACATGAATCCCAGCCCTGACCTTGTCTCTAATACCCTCATGGACTGTGTGACTTGGGCAAATCCCTGAACCTCCTGGGTCTTCATTTAGTTTGTGTTGAATGAAAGGACTGGAGACTAGATGAGCTTCTCAAGTTCATTCCTCCTCAGAAATGTCATTGTTGTAATTCTGGTCCTCTTGTTTTTTTTCTCCCTGACTCCACCTCTTTGACTGAGAGACCTGGGCGGGTTAGGCTTCAGTTGATTCATACAAATCAGAATAATACCAGCAGGATCTGGGCTTTTCCTCATAATTTCTTAAGGTATGCATTTATTATTTCCACTCCATTTTCTTTACAGTTCCTGTGAAATAATTGTAAAAGAATGCAGAATATTCCCATTTTGTAGGCAGTGAGCCTAAAATCCAGAAAGAGGTCCAGCGACTTGGCTGGGATCTCTTTGCAGGATAGATCTCCTCAGTCTGTCTAGACCCTGAATCACTAAACTAGGTTTCAGATCACTTCAGTCTTTGCAGTGAGGAAGCACAGAACTCGGAGATGCTTAGGAGACGGAAGTTGTAGTGTGGTGATTATTTCATTGCCATCGAGTGACATGGTGAAGACAGCTATATCAAAGCCAGTTAACCAGAGGCAGTCTGTGCTCTGGCCTCTGAGACTGTGTCAGGCAGACCCAAACAAATCTAAACCAGACCAAACACAGAAGCACCATCGTCTGTCTTGTCTCTTGTGTGGAGCTCCTCAAGGGCAGAATATCTTGTATACATTGGACATGAAACCCAGGTCATCAAGCTTTCTGATGATTGAAACAGTCAGTAGGAAGGAGTGGCCTAAATCCTAGGGGGGGATCTTTGGGATTCACCAAGGGTCCTATCGAGGAAACGTGCTCTTGAAGAGAAGAAAGGAAGGGAAAGAGGGCAGGTTGGGACTCAGAAAGATCTTTGGAGGACATGAAAATAACTTCCTCCCCTTCTCCTCTGTTCCCATAAGTTCCAACCATGACACCCAGAATTCAGTTAGTTTGAGAATTTGTTAAATGCCTCCTGTTTCGTCAGTCATTATGCAACAGGAATAGGAAGCACAAGCTCTGGAGAGAAATATGAAGACAAATATGGAGTAGTTTCTCCCCTCTGTGATTCCTTCTGCAAGCATTGGTTAAACACCTGCCAGGCACAAGGCAGGCTCTAGGATCCAGGGATACAGAGACAGCACTGCACAGCCCCTATCTCTAAAAACAGATCCTGACATTGCAAGGACTTCAGCTGTGACAAACTGAGGGCTCGTGGTCTCCACCAGGTCCTTGCAACTGCTCCACAGCCTCTCTCACTTACTGACACTGTCTCATTCTTCATGGCAACTTATAGCCCTCCCTTCTTTCCTTTTGTCTCTGACTTCATCCCAACACTTGGGGTTAAGAAGTTTTATGGGAAGAATGGAATTAGCTGGTCAAAGAAGTGAAATGGATCAGGGAAAAAGGGGAGGGTTGGACTAGTGTGTAATGATGGTTTAAGGTGGGCTTATCTTTACAGACTGCCCAGGACTGTTTCTGTAACATCTACCTTTGTTGTGACACCTTTCTCATGCCGTAGCTGGGTTCTGTGTCTAGATCCTGCATTCCCCCTTTACCATTGGCTGTCAACAGAGGAGATAATTGGGTCAGTGGATATATTGGACATTGATGTCTTTGTGCCTGATTCCTAGGCCTGATTAGCACTGGGGTAGGATCATACATTTGTCCCAGTCATCCTTTTCCTGTGGAAAACATTTTTTCCTGACTTTCCCTTTTAATTAAAAAATTTGGGGATCTTCTCTTTTGGGGGATAGTTCTGAACATTCCCAAGTAGTCTTGTGAGAGGGAGGGGATACTTTTTTTTCTTGGGTGTTTGGACATTGTGTGTGTGTGTGTGTGTGTATGTGTGTGTGTGTGTGTGTGTGTGTGTGTGTGTGTGTGTGTGTGTGTGTGTTGGGGACTAGGATTTCACTTCAGGTTTGTTGCCTAAACTCATACTTGGTCATTTATGTGATTAGCATGGGCCTAGGATTCCCCTAGAGTACCTTTCCTGTTGAGCCTATGGCTCTTCCCTTTAATAAAGCTTTTAGCATCAAGGTTATTTACTTTGTGTCCTAGAAGGTAAGAAATCCTCTCCCAGTTCCCACTTCCTGAGTTTGTCATGGTGGGCTCCCCAAGTCATAGGATTTAGAATTGTCTGATATCTTAGAGATCAACCAACCTTCAAGTCCAGCCCCTTCATTTTGTGAGTGACTAAACTGAGGCCCAGAGACAGCGACTAACTAACCCACGGTCATAAAGATCATAATAGAGAATTGAGTCTACATTTCAGTCCAGTCCTCTAAGTCCAAATCCTGTGCTGTCCTGCGATGCCTCTTATTCTTCCCCTTGTTTTTCCCTACTCTTGTGTGAGAAAACCACAGAGAACCATGTAAAATGTCAATTGTCTTCTCTGTCCTCAGAGTAATTAAAGACAGGTGCCATAGTGAAAGTTGCCTTTATCCTCAAGCAGGAAACTCCTAACTCTTTTAGGAAGGAATTGAGAGTGGTCTGCACCCTCAGCTTTCATTGAATTTTCTAACCTTGTAGGAGAAAAAAGTGGGGAAGGGCACCCCTTGTCCTTGAGGAGGTCCCATGATGAGGGTTCTTCCTTGGGTGTTGGGTGTGGAATGTTGTGACTGTCTGTGCTGGGTCCTTGGGGGCTGTGCCAAGGAGGAGAGATTGATGGGGAGGAGCTGCCCAAGGCTGAGACTGAACTAGGTTTCTCATCTGGAGAACTCCATCCGTATCTTTTTTTCCCTAAATTTGTCTCTCCTGCTTGAAATATTACTCTCCCTAGAAATGTGGTAAATGACATAACAGGTTCCATACACTATTGTCCTTGCCATACCTCACCTAGCACTCTGAAGGCACCATTTCTGAGAACTTTGGAAACTTCTAGGGAGAGTAACCTCTTTGGGAATTGTCTGATTAAATGTAGTGATTAAAAGTGGTTCTGCTAAAGGTAGAGGTCTTTTTGGTGGGATCCTTGGAAGTCGTCACTACAAGAAATGAATTGGGACATCAGTGGAGACAGGAGTGACTGCTGAATAGTAGTAGAGTTGAAACCCTTAGGGAGCTATGTGGACTGCAATAGCAGACTAAAAGGGGAGATAAGAGATTCTGTAGGATGGAAGTATCTGATTTTCCTAAAAGCCTTTCTCCAATAAAGCTTTGTCCAGAGTCCTAGAAGAATCAGAGATGGTGGAACATAGTACCTTTTGAGCACACTGAGTGCTCACACTGAAGTGGTGAGGGCTATTAAAAATCCTAGGTAGATTGAGGAGATAAGAACTAATTAGAGAATTCTGAAGGAAACTGATGGGAGAATTTTGGAGAAAAGGTGTTGGATTTGGGTTTTTTGTTTGTTTGTTTGTTTTGCTCTCTGCCTGTATTAACCTTAACTGTGGAAATAGGCTGCATTTGACAACTGACTAGATCTGTGAGAAGAGATGGTGTGCAGAAATAAAGAGTAGAGTATCCCTAAGATGATGAACACAGCTTTTGAGAGCCATGCTGTCTGACTGAGCTAAGGTGCTTTCTCTCCTTTCTTCCCCTCCCCACCTGGGCAGTGACCCGAATTGTGGCTGGTACACTTTGCTCCTTGCTCAGTCATTCTCTAGGCAGGGGGCACTGCTGTTTGCTTTTCTCTGAATCCTGACTCCAGCATTCTCCCTTTGATCCATACCGACTGCCTCGGCCAAACTTTGCTATTGTCCTGCCTAGAGAGTTAATGTCTCTTTTTCCCAGGCTGAAGCTGCTTCTCACACCTCTTGGCTACCTTGTTCTTTAAACTCGTCTCGGGGGTCAGTGATGCTAGGTAGAGGGTAATAGAGTGATACTCAGAGTGAGTGACCTCCTCCTGGTTATCTTTGACTGGGATATTTGTCCCCTGAAGGAGAGCCAGATTGCCAGGGAAGCTTGTCTCTTTTGGGGGAAATTTCTCATTTAGCTAGTAAGTGGTATAGCCAGATGACCTTGGGTATATGCTTCCAGAATAACATTCATGTGTGTGATGTGGGGTAGGTGGTAGGGAAACATAGGGGATTGGTTAGCTTATCAATATGCCTTTAAAGCACGACTATACTGAGTTCCTGAAACTCTGACTTCCTTTCCTCTGGGCACTCTGGGAACGAGTGCTCAGTAAGAACAAGTGGAAAAAGGGGGAACACAAAAAGGAAAAACTCAAGGCAACAATTGTAGGACTAAACTACTAGCCTTAGGAAAGGGGAGGAGGGAGGGCTAGCAAGGAGGTTATGGGTTTGGACTCTGGCCCAGGGCAACCCTGGCTTCAGTGGCCTTTCATCTCTGACGTTTGGTTTCGAGGCCAAACACAGGGGCTGGGTAAAGATCATCTCAGGAACCTTTGAGACGGGATTATTGAGGCCCCCAGCAGCTTTATGGATTTGCTTTGCTTTAAGAGGAGGGCAGAGGGAGAGTTGGCTCAAGGGTCTCAACTATTCTTAGTAGGTAGGCTTTATCTGTCTTACTGTTTACTCAGGACAGCCCATGCTAGGGAAGCTGTGTGTGAATGACTGAGGCAGAGGCCATACATACTGAGAATTGTGGAGATAGGAGTAGAGGCTGATCCTCAGCCTTTTAGATAACATAACTCTTTTGCTGCAGAATAAAGTACCCCTTTGTGGGGAGGTGAAAAGGAGGCGGCAGAGGCCTTGGCCTGGGGAAGAGGCTGTTTGAGGTCTAAAATAGGCATGGCCTAGGAATTCCCCTTCCCCATTTCAGTGCATTTCCCAGGGCCCCTGGAGGCAGACTGCCAAGGGGAAGGGCTATTCCCTTTTAGCGTGAGTCTGGGTCAAAAGCAGGGCTTGGACTCCAGGCTTGTTGCCTAATCTCTCACTCCAACCATTTAAAACTGCCTCTGCAGTGAAAAGTCCAAACCTGATAGAATCCTACTTGTGGGAGGGGATGATTGGCCAGTTTGTGTGAGTGGGTGCGGCAGGGGTTGGGGGATGGAGATGAGAGTGATGCTGTATTTCCTGGTGATATCTCATACCAGGTTCCTCAGCTGCCTCTACCCTAGAAGAAAGTTGGATCAATTCCAAGAAATAGAGCTAAGTTTCTGGTTCACAGCAGGTCAGTTTGCCTTTATATTCTCTACTTCCTTCCTGTATCCAGCCTTGGTTCCCAGGATAAGTTATTCCCAGAACAGAGGGAATACTCATAATACTTACTGGTGGGCCAGGCCAGGGTCTCTGTACTGAGTCCCATGCAGGGTGGTAGTATGGCTGCCCCCTTGGGCTCTGGCAGTTTGGCTGGGAGCCACAATGTCTGTGCGTGAAGCTGCAGAGGGAACAATTTAGGTTTTGGTCAAGGATTTAGAGCTACTTGTAGTATTGGTAAGTGGGGTCATATTGGGGAGATGCCCAGATGTTAGCAAGAGGGCCATTAGGTACACTCACTTATTAGAAGAGAGGACTGCTTTATCATCACCTCTATCTCTGTTACCATTTTGTTAGATGGTGATGGTGATGGTGATGATGGTGATGATGGTGAAGATGGTGAAGATGGTGTAATGGCAATGTAATTTGAATTTGAAGATCCCTTTGTATTGGCAAAGGTAACAGGTACTTAGCACTTAGTAATTAATCAAGCCTCTGTTAAAGAAACAGAAGGTATGAATCCCGGTTGCTGATATAACAGGAAAGGGTTGGCTGAAACAGGAAGCTAATGCTGTCTGTGTATAAGGAAAGACCCTGGCTGAGAAAGTGAGATCTTCTTGGAGCAAGCTTCCTTGGAGGCAGAAGCTGCTGCCACCATTGGAAAAACCGAAAAGGAGCTAGGGAGGCTGAAGAAGAAAGCCTCCTCCCCTCCCCCCAAGCTGGAAAGAATGATTTTGATTTTGAAAACTTGGATTGAGTGATTTTGATTCTGGGAACCAGCTGAAAGTTCTGCTGAGTCCAAGGGTCAACCGGAGCTGCCTAGGTTTTCCGAGGGCCAGTCAGAGTTGAGGGCCAGCTGGAGCTGCTAAAGACTGAGGAAGCATAACTGTGATGCTGGTACTTTGCATGAACCTGTTGGTGGCTTTGTTAAGCCTTGACTTCCCCAGAGCAGAGGCCATGAAAGATTTAAGGTGGACTTGACACTGTGAACTTCAATGTGGAGCAGGACCTACATGTAGAGCTGGACAGGGATCTGGGAGCTGTCTGCCTTTGAAACCAGGTGACAGTTTGGTGAATTGACGTAGGATCTGGGAATGGAAGGAGAACTAGGGAATCTGAGAGACCACTCTGAGTCAAGCTGAAAGAAGACTTTACTTGGATACTGTGTACGGACTGAGAAATTGTAATTTACTAGTGACCCAGGGGTAGAGGGTCTGTGTATTTTCTGATGACTGAATAGTGAATGATGAAGGATGATTGAATGATTGACTAAATGACTGTATTTTGTTCAAAACTTTGTGACCACTGTGGTGAAAACTATGCCTATTTTCTGTGATAAGTTGTTGCGAACGCTGTATTTTGATTATCTATGACAAGTTGTAATATTGTGAATTCTGTACCTTGATTTCTGTGAATGTTTTACTCTGATTTGTTAAAGAATAGAGTGTTCACTGTACTATATAATCAGAACCTTAAAAGCTGTTCACAGTAGCATTTGTCTGGAAAGCTGCTCATGCTCAGCTTTACAGATGGTTATGGTGAAGATGGTTATGATGATGATGGTGAAGATGGTACTTGGATAGTGTCAGGTTACTGTTAAAGTGCTTTCTTCACAACTATGCTGTGGGGTTGGCAATGTCGAGTTTGAGAGGGTCTTTAGCTTGCAGGTAATTACAGAACTAGTAAGTTGTGATAGTAACTTTGACTCTGTGACCAAATGCTGCTTCTCTTTATGTCACAGACCTCTTTTGACCCCATTGTCTTCAATCCTCATTTTATGTTTTCTGTTTCCTTCATCCTCTATTCATTTCTCCCACATCCTTTACCATACCCACATCCCCACAATCTACATTACTCCTTTCTCCACTGTTCCAAAGTTGGCTCCTTGTTGTTTGCTATGAGCTCAAATCTGTTAGCTTTTACCTTTTCTCTCAATCATAGAGATTCCATATGAGCTTGATTAAAATGATCATCTGTTTAGTGACAAATATCCTACAGCAGATCTGTCAGGGGTAATCAAAATCCTTCAGGCTAGAGGCCCATAAGATGTAAATGAGAAGATGAGATAGAATTAAGAATTGGGGAATATGGGGGGCGGAGCCAAGATGGCAGCGTAGAAGCAGCAAAGCACCACAGCTCCCACACAAACACGCTAAAAAACTCATAAAATGGGACGCTAAACAGATTTTCAAGCTCCAAAACTCTCCACAAGACAGAAAGCACTACAGGCAGCGCAGCAGGCGGGGCTCTTCGAAGCAGTCTGGGACCAGCGGCTGAAACCCCTGCCCGGCTCAGGCCCTGGGGCATTGGGCGGGGAACCCCGGCTATAGCAGAGCAGATCTGCTGCAGAGTTACCACATTTATCAGGCCAGAAGGAAAAAAGGCTAAGAGAAAGGTCAGTGGATTTTGCTAACTGGGGAGGAGAAGAGAGGGTCCGGCCAAACTGCTCCCAGGGCAAGGGGGCAGCGGGAGGTGGCTGCTGCAGCGGGAGGCGGCTGTTGCAGCACGAACGGCTGAGAGCTGCGGCGGGCCCCCACTG
>JAQQSW010006137.1:0-14019 GCA_028646575.1 Pseudocheirus occidentalis | reverse complement strand
GAAATGAATGATGTGACCAAGAAAATAAATTAAAATTAAAAAATAAAAAAATAAAAATAAATAAATAAATAAATACAATTTTATATCTGGTATGGCTTGGCCACCTTCCCTTGTATTTCTTTTCATTGATTCCCTTGATATTCTGGACCTTTTGTCCTTTAAGATGAACTTTGTTATTATTTTTTCTAGCTCTATAAAATAATTTTTGGTAGTTCAATTGGTATGGTACTGAATAAGCAAATTTAGGTAGAACTGACATTTTTATTATATTAGCTCAGCCTACCCATGAGCAACTGATAGTTTTCTAATTATTTAGATATTATTTTCTTTGTGTGAAAAGTGTTTTATAATTGTGTTCATATAGTTTCTGGGTTTATCTTGGCAAGAAGACTCCCAAATATTTCATACTGTTTTTTGTTACTTTAAATGGAATTTCTCCATCTCTTGCTGCTGGACTTTGTTAGTAACATAGAGAAATGTCAGTGAATTATGTGGGTTTATTTTATATCCTACAACTTTGCTAAAGTTGTTAATTATTTCAAGTAGTGTTTTTTAGTTGATTCTTGTCCTTTATTTTGAAAGAGGACCAATGATATCACAGGACTGATGTCTTGATTCATGAGTGAATTGTATTTAAGTGAGGTAGAGGGGCACAAAGTCATTAGCCTCACTCTCTCTTCTAGAGTCATCAAAGTCTAGAGGCAAAACAAAACTCGGGACAACTGATGATGGCCCAAGATGTAGTAGAGACCTTGGTGTCTTCAATGTCTAACCAAACTCTTAACTGTTCCACAGAGCTTGCTTCAGCTACCTTCATGGTCACCAGAAAAAATTATTCTCATCCACTCATACACCAGACACCCCACTAACTGATTTGAGGCCTGTCAGTTACTTTCAACTTGGTTTGGCCTATCTGCCAAGGCAATTTATTGGGGTGTAGCTGTTGTGCATGCTACAGCTTCTTAGAAGCACAGACAAGAATTGTGCCAGAGCAGTCCTGAAAAGGACTTAGAGTGAAGGGGAAACTGTTCTCCCCCTTTCTCCAAGGCAGGAAACCAGTCTGGAGACTTGACAGAATGGTCTCTCTCCTCTTCCCTGGAAGGGAGGAATCTGATGCTTGATGGGATGGTGTTTCTCTTCATCATCTAGCAAATGACTGGAGACCAAGTAGGAGATAGGTTCAATGGAATTATACTTTTTCTGCGGAAGGCAGAAATGTTGGCAGGAGAGGTGGGTAACTGACTAATAAGTCAGTAAACAAGAATTTATTAAGGGCTTACTACGTGCCAGGCATCGTACATGGAGAGAAAATACACATACAAGCAAAAAGAAAGATAGTCCCTACCCTCAAAAAGCTTATATTCTAATGGGGAAGACAAAACAGAAAAGGAAGCTAAAAAGGAAGGGAGAAGGGAAGATACAGGATATAGAAGCCCAGAGAAATGCAAACTGGTGGGAAATTAAAAGATGCCTCATTTTGACTTATCATCCATGAAGGTTCTAGAAGAAGCCCTCTACCCTATAATCAGAAAGAGGAGTCCCTGGGCTCCAGGGGTCTTTCTGAAGCATGAGTACATAAATTTCAGGGATGAAGTGATCTTTCAGGATGAAGAGATCTCTGGGGTATGACAGAGAAGTCAAGAGGAGCGCAACGTGGTGGGAAATGAAGTAACAGCCTGGTTGTCCTCCATAAATGGACATTCTAGGAGACCTTCACCAATCAGAGGGAGGCATCCCAAATGTACTTCTGAAGTGTGAGTTTGTGAGTTCCTGGGATAAAGTGATCTTCCAGGATGGAGAAGTGGATAAAAATTTCTGCAGAAAAACTGAAAAGATATGCATTGATTACTACAAGAAACTGTTTTTGCCATCAAGGGTAGAAGAACTGCCACACTTAAAGCAAACATCAACGCAAATAAAAGTAACAAGCATTTATTACATGCTTACTATTTGCCAGGAACTGAGCTTAGTATTGAGGACAAAATACAACCAAAAAGAAAGATAAGACTCTGACCTCAAGGAGCTTACATTCTGAGGGGAAAGCCAATACAATCCATAAAAAGGGATCTAAATAGGCAAGGGGAGGAGGCATCAAAAGGTAGATAGAAATAGTATTAAGAAGAACAAGAACAGAAGGACCAGGAAAGCATCTAGATTGGACCAAATGTATAAAAGAGATCCATGAAGAAGGTAAAACAATTGTGAAGGTGATGCGAGATTCTTATGTAAACTATCTGAATGTAGGAAAGATTCAGAGGCATGAAAAAATTCTTGGACTTTATCAGTGCCCCCCCCCCAAAAGGCAAAAGAGACAATATAAATTGATATCCTATATGCCTAAACTCTCCCACTGATCAGTCTTTACAAAATTCATTTCTACACAAATTGAGGGTATTCTCCACGAGGTCAAAAAGGAGGGACAAGTAGGCTCTCACAGGCAACATTCAACAACTTCACCATTTCTGAACTTACTGAAAGATACGCAGAATATAAGATCCCACTGTGCTCGATGATTGTTATGAAAGAGCATTCAACATGGTAGAACAAATGGCCATTTTAAAGATTCTTTGTTCCACTGAGGTATTTCAATGGAAAAGACCTTTTTTTTTTTAACCAGATCTGTGACTTCACTAGTATAAGGAACTCCCAAGGAGGAAATCCCACTACTAGAGCAGATCAGCAACTGCTTGTCAATTTAAAAGTCTTAAGAGAATTCCCTGGAGAACTGAAATATTAAATGGTCTGTCCAGGGTCATACAGTCAGTATGTGTCAGAGGTGGAAAGCTGAACCCAGGTTAATTCCTGACTTCAAGCTAGTTCTCTATTCATTACGCCATGCTACTGCTATTATATATTACATAAATGGATATGTGTAATTACAGATTTTATAATTCAGATATTACATATATCTGAATATTATACATATATATTTTACATGGGTGTGATTTATCATTTTTCATTTGATATGTAAATTAATATATGAGTATATGAATTATAAAATCTGCAATTGCTATAGGAATTCAGAGAAGGAAGAATTCTTCAGATTAAAGTGGTCAGGAAAAGCTTCAAAGAAGGTTGTGTACACAATAAAGAAAACAAACACATAGTGATGTGGCATATGAGTGGTTGTGTCAAAACTCAGCACCATTTAAAAAGTACACTAAATAAGATTAAGCAACAAGACAATAAAAAAGGAGGGGGAAAAGAGCCCGCTCATCACAGGAAAACTAATAGGAAAAAATTATTTTTTAAAAAAGGTCCCAATATGGGGGTGGCTAGGTGGCACAATAAATAGAGCACCAGTCCTGGAGTCAGGAAGATGTGAGTTCAAATCCAGCCTCACATTTAACACAAAATGCGTTGCTGTGTGACCTTGGGCAAGTCACTTAACCCCAATTGCCCTACCCTTCTCCCTTCCAAAAAGCAAAAAAAAAAAAAAAAAAAAAAGGCCCCAATACAATGAATAAGTCTTTCACAGTCTCAATCCAACCAACCTCATACTTAGGTTCAAATCTGTTATTGTCTCTTTCCCTTGCTTTTTTTTTTGAGAGATTCCCCATTATGCATTCAATTTCTCCTACTCTGCTATTTGCCTTTAAAAATTATACACTGAGAACTCTGGTTTTCTAAATTCATTTCCAATTTCTTCTTTTAAGTGATTTATTTCTTATTTGAACCATTCTGGAGTTTCTTGCTGTTATCCTACGATCCCTGAGGAATCCACAGGATTCTGCCTTTCATTAGATAATACAGGTTCATTTCCCTTCATATTACTATATTTGTTTACAATGCTTTGATTTCCTTTTAAGATTTTTTTTTCATTCTTGCTACTAGCTTTATGATCTCCTCTGTTTTATCTGCTGATGGACTTATTTTTTAATTGGACTCTCTCTCCTGACTAATGCTTCAGTTTTTCTCTTATATTCCCCATTATCCAGTTCTGGGAATCCTCATTCTTCAGTCCCTGCTCACTTCCCCACTGTTTCAAACATCCCTAAAACTGGAAAGCCTCAGCTTTCTCACACTGGGATAAATGAGAGCAGGGCTAGGCCTAGGTTCTTGACTTTAGTAACCTCCAGGGGGAGAGGATTCAATCCAGATAGACTTCTAGTTCCCTATCCATCAGGCAAGAAACTATTTCTCCTTTCACCAGTGGGCTTGAGCCCAACCCAGAGTATATCTTCTGCCCTGACCCAGTGCTTTCATTCCCAGTTTCACCTTCTTTCAAGTAGGTGGGCAGAATCAGTGGCTGGAGCTTCCTGAACAGTGGAGTGAAGAGGGTGATTTCAAGGAGAGTCACTGTCACATAGGAATACTCCTACAACTGAACAAGCTTACTAGATTTGGTGTCAGAGGACATGGATTAAAATCCCAGCTCTGTTACCTGTGTCATCCGAGGCAAATCACTTTTAACCCTTCTGGGTCTCAGGTGCCTCATCTATAAAATAGTGGAATGGTGGAAAGATGACTTCTGAGATCTCTTCAAGTTCTAAATCTATCATCCTGTGACCTTCCATGAATTCCTAAAGGACAACACGAACAATGAATGCTGACAACCAACTACTTACCTCTTAAAGTAACATGGAGTGATAGAAAAGGTTCTGGGCTTGTGGAAGCAGGAAGACCTGGGTCAAATCCTGCCTGCAACATTTACTAGCTGTGTGACTATCAGCAAGTCATTTAACCTCTCTGTGCACCAGTCACAATTATAAAATATGGATAATAATACTGAAAGTAGCTATCTCACAGGATGGTTGTAGGGATCAAATTATGTAAAAGGCTTTGTAACCTTTAAAAGTACAGTAAGCATTCTTACCATTAAAATGAAAATGTCACACAGTAAAGAATGAAAAAGTCAAATTAATCTTTCATGTCTAGTGTAACTTGGGTGGTCCCTTGGGATTTAATTGGGGAGGGAAGAAGGTAAGTTAAAGATGCTACAATTTTGAAAATGCCTGTGGACTTATTCTCCAGAAGAAAGCAGTTACAGAACATGCTTGATGGAGTACTGAGAACCCACCCAAACGTTAGTTTCCCACCTTCTCATTCCCAATTTCCATTCCTCCAAATCACTCAACAAGTATTTATTCAATGCCTTCCTACTATGTGCTCAGAACTATACTAGGTACCAGGGAGAAATAGTGATTGTTCCTACCGTCAAGGAACTTCTAATCTTATTAAAGAAATGGAAAAAAAAATTAAAGAAACAAACATGCACAATATAGGATATATAATTAACAGATTATGCAGAGTTCAGATAAGTGAGAAATAAAAATAAACTAGAATGCCTGAAGCAAGTTCCATTGAAGGGGCAGGATTTAGAGACTAAATAATGCTATACTTCACTCTCTCTTCTTTAAGATGATGATGAGAAAAGCAGAAACAAAATCTAACCGGAAGTAAGGTTTGTGTGCATCTCCACCTCAAAGGATGAATCTAGTTGCTTTCTAAACTCTTCACTCAAATGTAGTTAGCCCAGAAGGACTCAAGCACCGTCTTACAAAACTAAGGAATCCCCTGTGCTTGATCTCCCACCACAATGAAATTATACAGCTGAACCAAGCTTTTTCATCAGTGCCCTCTCATGCTGGTCCAATTAAGGCTCTCATGCTTCTCTCTCTAATCAAGTGGCAAAAAGACTGAGCTTCATTTCATCACATTTTATATAATTCACAATTACACATTTTCGCAGTAACTAGCTCAGAACACTTAGTGTACCTACCTATCATGTGTCCGTTTTGGATGAACAATCGTGTACATTCCACTTTTTAAAAGTATTGTGCGTGTAAGCACCCACAAATATTATCTTTTGATTCTCAAAAATATGTTTTCTTGATCAAGTTTTAAAAGGGGTTTCATGCCTAGAAGTTAATTTTTTTAAACTGCAGTGGTATATAAAGTAGCAATAAGCTATTAGCAAGATATATTAGTACAAATATTACAAATGACATATAAATTAGCAATGTTATTAGAAATAAATATTTATTAGCAATAAACTAAACAATGAAAACCACCTAAAACAAACTTGCATCCCCAATATTGCATTTTCCTATCTTCTAACAAATTACTCTGTAATTTGAAACATCTATGGGCGCTAGGGAGTGACTAAAAGGAAAGAGCTTAGGTTAAGAACTTAATTACTACTTATTTTTAAGAGAAAAAAGCACTGGTTCTTTTATATGACTTTCTTTTAAGAAATTAATTTTGAAGTTAACATTAACAAAAATGAACATTTCAATATACAAAGAACAGAAGAAAACTGTATATGAAACTGTACGCTTGTTACATAGCTTCTTTAAAAAAAACAACCCAGGTATATTCATTTTTGCACAGTAATAACAAAACTGTCTGGCTTTATTGACTATGCAGCCTCCTAAAGATGCTTCTGTGTATTTTTTAATGTTTCACTGAATTCTCCTTTCTTTTTTCTTTCATCTCTATCACAACCCACAAACTCTACTCCTTACCCCCAAACAGAAGCTCTTCAGTGTAGCAACCCTAGGATCTGCTTTCCTGCAGGAATGTACGCCTATGTAATGGTCTTGAATGATCAGAAGAGACGGCACACAGTGAATTCTCTAAGTTAACAGATGATGCGAAATCTTCCATGTAGGGAAATACCAGGATGAAGGTATAAACTCCAGGAATATGTCACAAAGTGGCATGAATGATTCTAAAAGCAGAAGATAAGATTTAATCTAGGCAAGGATAAATTACCTTGGGGAAAAAAAAACACTTAAACTGTACTTCTAGGATAATAAGATTCAGAGCTATCAACTGTGGACCCATGAAAGCAATCACACAATCACCATTTCCTGGACACAGCCCCTGGCTTCCACATATGGATGAACTACAAAGATAAGCAGTCAGTACTATCTGTAAGGATGAGGTTACGCAGAATATGAGTGACATCTACAAAATCATGAATGGGATAGGATGAATATTGACTTGCTAATCAGATTCCAGAACATGACAACCAGAGTTCCCTCTTCAACCTTAGAAAAGGTACCTTTAATCTGGGGGAGCAAGGAATAGTTTATCTGTCAGATTTATGGAAAAGGGAAGATTTTATGACCAAACAAGAGTTAGAGAGCATTATGAAATGCAAAATGGATCATTTTGATTACATTAGATTGAAAAGTTTCTATACAAATAAAGCCAACATAACTAAGATTAAGAGGGAAGTGAAAAATTGGAAAAGAATTTTTACAACCAGCATCTCTGATAAAGGCCTCATTTCTAAAATCTACAGAGAACTGAGTCAAATCTATAAGAATACAAGTCATTCCCCAACTAATAAATGGTCAAAGGATATGAACAGGCAGTTTTCAGAGGAAGAAATTAAAGATATCTATAAGCATATGAAAAAATGCCCTAAATCACTACTGAGTAGAGCAGCATTTCTCAATCTGTAGGTGACAACCCCTTTAGGGGTCGAATGACCCTTTCACAGGGGTCACCTAAGACCATCAGAAAACACATATTTTCAATGGTCTTAGAAACCTAGACACCACTGCTCTATTGTCTCCAGGCAGGTGTGCCCACATGCAGATACGCCCACATATGAGTATTAAAGGGTCGAGGCATTAGGAAGGTTGAGAACCACTGGATTAGAGAAATGCAAACCAAAACAACTACCCATATCTCACCTGCCACATTGGCCAAGATGACAAAACAGGAAAATGATAAATGCTAGAGAGGATGTGGAAAAATTGAAACACTAATGCATTGATGGTGGAGTTGTGAACTAATCCAACCATTCTGGAGAGCAATCTGGAACTATGCCCTAAGGGCTATAAATAAGTGCATACCCTTTGACCCAGTAATACCACTTCTAGGGTTGTATCCTAAAGAAATCAGAGAAGTGGGGAAAGGACTTGTATGTACAAAAATATTTATAGCAGCTCTTTTTGTGGTGGCAAAGAACTGAAAATCAAGGGGATCACCCATCAATTGGGGAATGGCCAGACAAGTTGTGGTATATGAATGTGATGGAATACCACGGTGCTATAAGAAATGAGGAGCAGAAAGACTTCATAATAACTTGGAGAAACTTATATAAACTGATATTGAGTGAGAAGAGCAGAACCAGGAGAAATTTGTACACAATTACAGATATATCGTATGTATGATGACTAACTTTGATAGACTGGGCTCCTCTCAACAATGCAAGGTTATAACACAACTCCAAACGACTCATGATGGAAAGAGATATCCACACCCACAGAAAGAACTACAGAATCTGAATGCAGATTGAAGCAATCTACTTGCTCTCTTTTTTTGTTTTGTTTTCGTTCTTCTTTCTCACTGTTCACTCCACTGGTTATAATCCTTTACAATTTGACTAATGTTTAATATGACGGTATCTGGAGATCCTATATCTGATTGCATGCTGCCTTGGGGGGAAAAGAAGGGAGAAGAGGAAGGGGGAGGGAAATTTGAAATTCAAGGGATTGTGGAAGTGAATGCTGTAAACTAAAAGTCAATAAATAAATTTAAATTTAAAAAAATTGCTGGGTTTTGAAAAGTTCTTGCAAGAGTGCTCCACTGTATATTTTATTGTACTATGGTTTGTAAAGAAAATATAGAGGGGGAAATGGGCTTTCATCTTCATATAAAATGGAGCAGGATGTTTTAGTTATAACTTCATACAACATAATACAATTTCACAATACATTTCCAGCTAGAATACCTATCAATAAAGTTGGCTTTAACACTAAAAAAAAAAAAAGTAGCTTTAAGGCAAACAAAAGGAATCACTGCTTTACAAAATAGGTAGTAAGCATAAAGAAACCATTATCTCAAGAAGTTGTGCAAAATGATCATATAACTAGGTTAAGCTGCAGTTCAAATAAATTCATGGATGATAAATCCATGTTAAAAAGCAGTGTTCATTAAAGGGAAGTAATCTTTGGGAGTAAATGTCATGGACAGCAATTACTATACTTTCTCCCAAAGTGTCCTTTGGTGGCAGCAAAAGAGACACCCCTGGGGGTAGGATGAAGCCCTACTCTAATCAAGTAAGGCATTTCTTATATTCTTATGTCAGGGCAAAGGCAGCAGTCATATTTTGGAGTAGCAGCTGGAGACTTCAAGCAGGGAAGGCAGAACAGGTACAGTTGCTCTCCTTTAAGAGAAACCCTCCTTCTCACCTCTCAGCTTGTGCTCTGTAGCCTACAAGGCAAAAATAAAATCCAGGACCAGTATTTCAGGGGGAAAATACCCTGAAATCAAAACAATGATCACTTTCTCCTCCAAAGTTTATGGGAGAAAATGTGGCCTTTTCCTGAATTTTCATACATCAAATTATTTCTTAATTATCTCTGTTGTGACAGGTACAGAGTAAATTATGCTGTTAGATTAAGTCACCTAGTCTAATTTGTTAATTTGCTCATATTAACAAAATCTCCTTCTGCCGTTTAAGAAGAATTGCACAAGAAGACAAGGCTTGGATGGGCTGCCATCTAAGTCAATGCTGGGAACAACCACATCACTAAGATCATGGACTCAGGGAAGTGACAAAATCCTCCTCACTCTAAGCCTGTAGAACTTGAAAGAGATGACCTTGTAAATCAAAATCTTTAATAGGCTTCTCAAATCAGGAAATGCATGAACCACACCAGCACCAATCCTGCTTCAGGTACTTTGCGACAGACTGAGAAATCAATGCTGCTAATACAGTAGGAAGTGGGGAATCCTGGAGGACAAAACAGAAAAACTAGACAGCTCTACAGTGACTTCTAAGGCAAACCATCAAAGTGTGCTGTATGAACTTATATACAATGAACTCCACTAATTTGAAATAACTGGGACCCATCAGAATTGTGAAAAGTCTGACCTATAATTTTCAAATAAATTAAGTACTTTTACACTGAATATCTTATATAATTAGAGGTAGACTAACACACTATTATCTAGTAAGGATCCTCGAGGAATGTGCCCTAATGAATAGAAATTCTGATTACTATTACTACTAGTAGTAATAATCAGTGACTATAATTTTATATTTGTATGATGGCATTTTAATACAAATCACCTTCTCTGCAAATGGGTACTTCTAAAATGAGTATGCTTTGCTTTACCATTTTCTTACCTAGCTGAAACATTCATACTGTTGATCTTGTTTGTGTTATCAATTTACTTAATAAGCTTTTTGTCCTAACTAGTGTAAAAGTAAACCTCAGCTTGGCACTTCTTCCAAATCATTAAAAGCATAAAATAGGGAGACTGAGTTAATTGAGGCTGAATTAATGAACTTTTATGCACTGTAAATCTCCAAACTTCAGACACAACCACACCCAAATTTAGTATTAAAAAATCCCTAACCAAAATAGAAATAATTTTGTGCACTATCCACAGTATTTTTTTTCTCCACTAGTGAAAATAATACACAGTTGAATTTAAATGCCAGAGGATTGTGGTAATTCAAATCCCAGTAAATTTCATTATCACAGACATACTATGCCATAATTTAACAAATACCTCTGGAAACTTAGAAATTAAGACAGTTTTATTTTCTTTGGCAACAACAAATCAGGTGAAAAAATCAAATAGAAAGAAACAGGGAAGTTTGATCATCTTCTCCTAGGTTTCATTTATACATATTTATGTTATCACTGAATAGGAGGTTCACACTATCATTATACCGGGCACTAAGCAGACATGGCTCCTACCTTCTAGGAACTTTAAGACACAAAACAGACAGCTGACATAAAAAGCTCAATGAAGCAGAGAATAAATTTAGGCATGAGAGAAAACAAAGTCTACACTAAGGGCTAGGAAATGTGTTAAATGGAGATAGAATGTAAGACACAAGGAAAGTGGAGCTGGGGTGCCTTAGGAATGGCTTGGGAAAATGGAGTTTGGAGCTTTAAATGCAATCTCCACCTCTTAGACTATCTTTGGTTCTTCTAAGGCTCAGCACAAGGACAGCCTCTATAAGGCTTTTCTTAACCTCCCCAGTTGTGAGAGGTATGGAGCCAGGTATGACGCCTCTCCTGGCTAAACTATAAACTCCTAAAGAGTAAGAAATATTTCACTTTTGGCTTTGGATTCCTAGTGCCTGAGATATAATAGGTACTTAAATGCTGATGAAGAGGGGGAAAAAAAGAATGTAATTGAGAACAGCAGCACAGTATAGTGAATTCAGAAGTCCCTCTAGTCAAAAGATCTGGGTTCAAATTTGAGCTTTGCTACTTACTACTTATGTTAACCTCAGTTCAAATCAAGTTTCAGACACTTACTAGCTGTGTAACTTTGGCCAAGTCATCTCTGTGCCTCAGTTTCCTCAAGGGAAATGAGTATCAATATAGCACCTACCTCTGTGGGTCTTCTAAGTATTTGTACACAGCAGGTGCTCAATGAATACTTGTTTCTGTCTTTCCTTTTTCCCCCTAAACTTGTCATCCTAAGACTAGGGCTCAGAAACCTATAAAACAGAGGTCAAGTCATAAATTGTGGGAAACTAAAATATTAATTCAGTACACTAAAGGGCAGAGAAAAGAGGAAGACAAGAGGAACAGCTCCTTCCTTTGAACATAATAGACTCAAAGGGAGAGGAGACAAGGCTTTATGAATCCCTTCATCAAGTTGACTTTAAAAAAGAACTGTTTCCAGGCAGGGGGATGCCAGCTACTAGGTCTGCTAGATGAGAGGGCTGGTGTTAGGTGAAAGAGGCATCAAAATATAAAGAACAAGTAACTATCAGGAGGCAAAATACCGGAATGGACAAGTACGGGATATGCACAGGCGGTTTCCAAACTGTTTGAGAAAAAAGGAGTGCTGTGATACACTGAGAGGGAAGCCAGGAAGTTTACTGAGAAGAAAAGGCTATTGAAGCAATGACACACTTTAGAGCCAATAAAAAAGAACTACATTATTCGTACAGGGGAGAATGAACAAAAGCAGAAAAATGCCAGAGTTATAGATAGATGCCCTTTTCCTATTAAATACACTGAGCTCAGGGAGGCTAGTTATTAACTCTAGGGGAACCTGGAGGTCAGAGAGAGCTAGAGATGACACACTGCTGAGAAGAAGGTGCTGAGAACCGTGCCGTTTTTATGCTATCTGTAGACATTAGTGGCATGGCAGAAAAAGTCCGGATTGAGAGTCATCAGACTCAGGCTTCAGCTCTAGCCCTGAGTTTGAATCCCAGTTCTGCTACTCAGGACTTGTAGGTGTGAGCTCGCACCTCTGTTCATCCAAAATGAGGGTATTACGCTGGATAATCACTAAAGTCCCTTTTGAGCTCTAGGCCTCCAACCCTATGAATTTCTGTATGCATTGTGAATATGACATTTCTGTTCAATGACACACTAGAGAAGGAATTGCTTTTATATAAGGTTTTGTTTTATAGCAAGAGATTACTCTCTTAGGGAAGCAACCTGGATTTCAAGCTTAATTCACAAATAAAATATCCTTCTACCTATAAAAAAAGTAAACTCATATACCAGCTAATAGTTAAAACCAAATCAGCATGAATAGAATACCAACCCAACCCAGGACATACTATAAAGGGTTAACACATCTGGCTATCTCTTCATTTTCCTTTATCCTTTTTATTGAAGCTGCCCAGAGATGGATCAAGTAGTGAGTAATCCAGGCATATAAAAGAGTACTTCTAACGGCCCAAAGTCATGAATGGGAGCCATCAGAAAGAATATACCTTAGACAAAGTAGAGGGATGGCAAGGGAGCAAGAAGAGGCAAAAGTCTGAAGTGGACACATCAGAGGATAAGGAACTTAATTTTTTTAAGTGATTTGTTTTAAGAAAAATGATGTAGAGGTCAGCAGATAAGAAAACTTCTTTGTGCTGACTCGGTATGATATCATGAAAAATATATTTATAAAGGCAGTAATCTGCATGCAGGGAGGATAGTAAAGAAACTGCTGATATTCTGGGGTCCTCAACATACTATTAATCACTGGCTATTAAGTGATTCAAGTGTATGGTGTAGGTTATTAGAAATGGGATCATCTTCTGCCAGAAACTTGGGCAGGGAAAACTAGAGAGCCTCAGCGTACATCACCTAGAAGTCACTCCTCAGGAAGGTCACTGGCTAGTACTCCTGCAGAGGACAGACAAGCCACCTTCTTGTATTATCTCCAAGTCAGTGAGAGAGGAATTATCTCTGGGAAAGATAGGGATTATACAGATTGAGAAGCTTTATTCTGCCATGCCTAAGAGGTAGGGAGAGACTTAAAGAGTCAGTCAGTCTCCTCTCCATTTTCCTCATGAATCAGAGGTGTCCTCACCAATTACAAACTGAATCTTAACAAACTAGCTGATGACACACCTCTGATTTTCAAAGAGTTGCACATCACATTAAACATTTGTAAAACATTTTAAAGCAGGTCAACAAATGGCAGGCAGATCTTAAGACTTTTTTTAGATGAATCAAAAGTAACTTCTTGTCAGGAAAAAGGCAGGGGACCCCTAAGGTGCTTCATCTGAATTATACATAAGACCTATCTGGATAAAGGTACTAGGTGCTATGTTTACTGAGAAAAGAATGCTCTAAATTATACTGTGAAAGGAAAAATCGCATTGAGATCATTAAGTCACACAAAGATGATGCTACTAAGCCAGTGACAGGTGTGCTGGCTTACCCCAGGGGGCGTCGTTTGTGCTAAGCCTTTCCAATTCTCTCATTCAGTTCCCAGCACTGAGGTGATGAGTCAGAGCAAGGAGTATTGATGACCATGGAACAAATGACAATCTTGGGGTCATTAGCATCATTCTCTAGCAAAATAAGCAAAGCAACACTGAGAGCCAAACAACCAGGAAGTTTGGCAATAAAAAGTAGAAGACTTCAGTAGAATATATGAAACCCCTTCTCCATTTAACAGAACGGAACACCAAACTTAAGGAACTGATAAAGTAAAAAAAAAAGTCAGTCTATAATGAGAACAGGCTTTTTTGACCTATACAATCTTAGTATTCCACGATGGTTTTTTTTCATAATATTATCATTAATAGGGAGTACCAAGATCCTGTCACTATATGTAATTTCCTTCAGC
>JAQQSW010006136.1:0-14019 GCA_028646575.1 Pseudocheirus occidentalis | reverse complement strand
AGAGAGAGAGACAGAGAGAGAGAGAGACAGAGAGAGAGAGAGACAGAGAGAGAGAGAGAGACAGAGAGAGAGAGAGAGAGACAGACAGAGACAGACAGACAGAGAGAGAGAGAGAATGCAAAGATTAGGATTAGCACCCTCCAATGGAAGTTTATGAGCAAAGAAGGTCAGTACAAATGAAATACATTAAGTGAGAAGAACCATACTCTAGGGAAGGGGGAACTTTAAAGAAGAGAAGGACATTCTCAAGTTCTTCCTAAACAGAGTCCCAAGAAGAAAGTAATAAACAGTCTACTGCAGTGGTATCCAACTCAAATACAAACAGATGGAGTATTAGAAAACTATGAATTAACATTATCCATGTTGTATCGTATTCTTATGGGCGACTAGGTGACAGACTGATAGAATGCTAGGCCTGGAGCCAGGAAAACCTGAGTTCAAATCCAGCCTCAGACAGTTAGTACTGGGGTGACCCTGGGCAAGTCACTTCACCCTGTTTGCCTCAGTTTCCTCATCTGTAAAATGAACTGGAGAAGGAAATGGCAAAACCACCCTAGCGTCTTTGCCAAGAAAATCACAAATGGGGTCACAAAGAGTTTGACAGCACTAAACAGCAACAACAATAAACTGTGTTCTTATTTATTTTATTAAACATTCTCCCACTGCAGTCTAATCGGGTTTGGAGGCACCCCCTGACAGTCGTGGAGCTGCCAGGTTGCTACCTTTGATCTACAGAAGGACAGAGAGCAAAACTTTGCAACAAGGTCACAGCATCACAAGTTTAGAGCTAGAGGCAGAAATGGGGTCCTACTACTTCATGTTACAAACGAAGAAACGGGCAGTTTAGTGACTTGCCTAGGGGTTATATTACTAGAGTCCGAGACAGGATTTGAACTTGGGTTTTCCTGACTCCAAATTCAGCCCTCTATCATGTCTATCCTGTTATAAGTATAGAAGCAACAATTTGAATCTGGGTCCTGTGACTCAAATCTGCAGTCCTTTCAATAAAGTCATGCTGTCCCAGTTCAGGACTTTTCTATCAAAGCCTTCTGAAACCTGAAGCCCAGCTAACTAGGCTTTAACAAAGCTGATGGATTGACAAATGAAAATATAAAACAAGGAAATTCTTTCCATTTGCTTACATTCCCTTTTTTGGGGGGGGGGCCTTTTTTTTGGAGGGCAATTGGGGTTAAGTGACTTGCCCAAGGTCACACACTAGGTTTTTGTGTTAAGTGTCTGAGGCCGGTTTTGAACTTAGGTCTTCCTGACTCCAGGGCCGGTGCTCTGCTCACTGCACCACCTAGCCACCCCTACATTCACTTTTACTAAAGGCTTTATAAAGCTTTTAGATACTTTGTATCTGTTATAACAGATTTGTACATATTTCAGCTACTAATGCTTAAAACTATCTAATTCAACCCCTCAATCATTCCCCTAAGGTTGTAAAGTTAGTCATATTGGCCCCCATTGAAAGTTTTTGCCCTCAAGGAACTAACGTTCTACTGGGGGGGGGGGGGCGCCAAGACAACAGGGAAAGAGAGAAAAAACTAAAACCATACACAAAGTAAACACATTAACAGCAACCACAGGGTGGGAGTAGGCTTCCCATAAGAGGTGATACCTGAAATGGGTTTTCAAGGAAGGTAGGAATTTTACAAGATGGAGGTGCAGAAGGAGCACATGTAGAAGGACAATCTATGGTAAAGAATGGTGACTGCCAAGGATGAGAGCAGCAAGAAGGGTCAACTGGAATGCAGAGTCTAGAGGGAGAAATCAAGCTGGAGCCAGACCGGGGAGGTCTTTAAATGTTAAAGAGAAGAGCTGGCATTTATCCCAGAAGCAAGAAGGAACCACTGGCATTTCTTGAGCAGGGCAGTGACACAGTCAAACTTGGGTTTTAGGAATTTTACTCTGGCAACTGTGTGGAGGGTGAATTGGAGAGGCAAGAAACTAAACACAGGGAGACCAATCATGGAGGATTTGGCAGCAGTGCAGGTGAGAAACGATGTTGGATGGTCAAGTGAATACAAAGGGGATGGATACCAGGCAGTAGAACTGACAAGACTTGGCAGCTCTGGACATGAGAGGCAAGAGAGAAGGGAAAGGACAAGATGACTGAGGCTGCAAGTTAAGGATGCATTTTTATTGATGTATTTCTTTTAATGTCATGATAATTTTCTAATACGCCCTTCTCCCAAGAGGATCACAGATTTAGAGCCATCAGGGGCATTAGCCTGAACTGAAAGTTAGGAAGTAGGGTGGCAGTGGTAGAATGATTAGGCTTATTTTGAACATGTCGAGTAACAAGACAATGGCTATCCATTTGGAATGTCCAATAGATAGATAGTTGATGACAAGGAACTGGAGCCTAGGAGAGAGACTAGTATTGGATATCTGCATCTGAAAGCTATGGGCATAGAGGTGACAGCTGAATTCATGGGAGCTGATGAGATCACCATAAAGGGAGTATGGAGAAAGCAAAAAGAAGGCTCAGGACAGAGCCCCAGGGTCCACCTACACACAGAGGGTGGGATAAGGGTGATGATTCAGCACAGGAGACAGAGGAGGAAGAGCCAAAGGAATGTGGTGTCACAGAAACTCAGGGAATAGAGAAAAAGCCACAAGGCCATAAAAAGCAACTGAGTCAAATGCTGCAGAGAAGACAAGAAAGAAAACGGAAAAGAACAACAGATGTGACGATTAGAGTTCATTGGCAACCTTGGAATTACAGATATATTTTTTTCTTTCCTCCTAGGAATTTATTTCTATAAAAGAGAAGAGAAAAAGAGATTCTTCTTGAAGACATGGGGAGGTCATTTAAAAAGGGTATTTTGGGGGGGGGGTATGGGGGTTTTGTTTGTTTTTTTGAAAGAATGACAGAGACAGGCATGCTTGAACGCAGCAAAAAAGAAACCAGTAGATAGGGAGAGAATGATGATCAGAGATAGAGAGAAAGGATGAGCATGAGGGAAAGCAGCCAGGAAATGAGAGAGGACAGAATCAAGGGCATGATGGGGGTGGGGGAGTGGCTTTGGGGAAAAGGACTAGCTCATCATTTAGATACTGCAGCAGGAGGAAACGATGGGGAGTGATACGAGAAGAGAGCACACAGCAAGCGACCTCAATTTTCTCACTGAAGTTTGGGCTGAGGTACTCTGGACAGGTGGGGTGGGGGAGGCGGGGACGAGAGAGGATGGTATGGGAGACCTAGGGAGAAAAGAAAGAGATTTGTACAAACACTATGGGAAGTACAACAGTGGATCAGGGAGGGAAGAGTAAATAGATGCCCTCTCTCCATGGGAGTCCAGTTGAGATAAGCTAAGCGTTGTAGTGAACTCAGCATGGCTGCAGAACTTCTTCAACATCATTCATGAGCACAAGAGAAGAAGTAGAGGAGGGGCAGCTTGGTGGTGCAGTGAATAGAGCACCAGCTCTATAGTCAGGTTGACCTGAGTTCAAATCCAGCCTCAGACACTTAAGACAAAAACTAGTCGTGTGACCTTGGGCAAGTCAACCCCAATTGCCCTGCCTTCCCTCCTAACCCCCCCAAAAAAAAACTAGAGTAGAAGAGCAGAAGTAGAGGGTGCCCTTGGGTGTCTGAGGCTTGGCAAAGGAGAAGTACAGAGTTGAGGGAAAGGATGCAAGGACAGGGCAAGGTGCATAGCTGGACTGTTCAAGACGGTCAGGCCAAGACTAAGAAGAGAGGAAAATGAAGGCAGAGCAAAGGTGATGGCCCGGGAGAGCACCAAGGGATGAAGTAAGTGGGGGTCACAATGAGGAGGTAGGATTAGGATGGTCTACAAAGAACAAGGCACTGGGAGAAGCAGGAACAGGAAGCTACAGACAGATAGAGCCCATATTAAATCAAAGAAGAGGGAGGTATTTATTCCCCTCTTATGAGATAAAGAGCAAGAGGGAGGGAGAGGAAGTAACAAACACTAGGCATCCTCAGCCCCAATTCCTCCTTCTAGGCTATGACAAACCCAACTATAAGAAAGCACGTGTTTCTTTTCCACTTTTTCTTTGTAAAAAAAAAAAAAAAAAAGCATGTCAAACCAAGCCCTGAGGCATGGGGAGGCTGGGGAAGGACAGACCATGGGCCCTCAGGTCTGCTGTGCCTTTTAAACTCCTCTCCCCAAGTGCTGAGGCATCAAGTCTCTCTTGAGCATCCTCTACGGCCCGAGCACCATGCCAAGTGTTGGCACTCTTCTGGCTGCTGAGCTGACGAAGGAGAGAGAAAGGCCCCTTTCTGTCTTTTCTTCCTTTCCCTTCCCCCGTGGCCTTCCCTCCTTCCTCCTCCTCCTCTGCCCCTTCCACACTTAGAATCATCCTTTTCAAACCTAGAAGAGATTCAGAAAGGCCGAGTGAGGACTTCCTATCGGACAATTAGTCATGGCAAATGCCAGCTCTGCTCACTTTTTAATTCGTTTTCAATTAACAAGCATTTATTTTCTCTCCTCACCTCCACCCCTGAGGGGTGGGGGGAAGAAAATAAAGCCTTTATCATTCCATCAAAGTCTGGATCCTCACCAGCTATGTCACAGGAGGGTCTTCTGTCCCCAAGTACAGGTAATAATCGCTAGCACTTACAATCATGGACACAGGTTATTTCATTCGACCCTCACAACAACCCTGAGAGGTCGCAACTATTATCCCCGTTTCATGGATGAGAAAACTGAGGCTGAGAGAGGGTGACTTACTTGTTCATGAGTGGAATGGAATTTGAATTCAGGTCTTCCTGACACCAAGTCAAACACTCTTAAACGCCTCACAGGACTAGAAAGGCACTTAGGCCCCTTCTGGTTCTGAAAGTTTGTGAACTGAAGTACCTTGATTTCGAATGAAGGATTCTCTTCCTTTCTCATCCTCCTTTTCTCTGTCATTCAGTCAATACGCATTTATTACAAGCCCACTGTATGCTTGGCACAATGTAATGTGCTCAAGATACAAAGATATAACTGAAACAGTTGCTGACCTCATCAGCCAATCAATAAACATTTATTAAGCACCTATCATGTGGCAAATACTGTGCTAGAGACTGAGGAAAGACCAGAGCAATCTCTTCCCTTCTCAAAAACTAAAAAGAGGGGGTGGTTTACTAACTGTGTGACCTTGGGCAAGTCACTTAACCCAACTGCCCTGCCCTCCCCCCTCCAAAAAGAAAAAAAAGAAGGGGTGGATATGTGAGGGATTGAAGGTACTAGAGTCAATGGATGGATTGATCAGCAGGGTCTTGGGAAGTTCCAATTTTGTCGCTGCCTGTCCACCTCAACCCCCACCCCTGCCCTGAACAATTAGAGGCAATGGCTTGGTGAAAACCAATGAGACTGCAGAGACAGCAGTGACCCCCGGCCTTCAAGGCTTCCCCAGAGCCGCCTGCCTCCATCCTTCAGTGGGTAAGTAAGGCCTGCCTCTGGCCTCCAAGAGGGCACACTCAAGGCCACATAGCCATGAGCCCAGCTCCACTTCCAGCAGGCTGGCTCCAGAGGAGATGGCTCTCTGCCAGCCGGACACTTTCATGGAAGAGGCACAATGGCAAAGACAGGGGCCAGAGCCAGGACATGCTTGCACAAGGGTGACAGGCTCTCACTTGGCTAGGCCAGCCCAAACAAACAAAATCAAAGCTGCTCCAAGTCAAAGACTCCCTGTCCCCTAAACAGACAATCCAGGGATGGAGACCGGGGAGACTGGCAGCTCCCCCCAATCTCTGATACAATTCAGGCCTTACATCTTAACTACTGGGGAAAATTCTTTTCAACTCAATCCACCAGGAATTTATTATGCACTGACAGTATAAGACATTGTGCTAGGGATGCAAAAATACAAACGAAACGGCCCCCCATCCTTAAGGAGCTCACATTCTGGGGACAGCTTACACATAGATGCATAAATTCAAGATATATACAAAGCAATCTCCAGGGGAAGAGCTAAGGTACAACATGAACAGTCCTCTGTTAACAACAGGAGTTCCAAGGGCACAATAGAAGGGTAAGGGACCAACTGATACAGAACTTAGTACATGCCAGTCTTAACCCCAATTGCCCTGCCCTCCCCCCCATCCAACAAGAAAAAAAAGGGGGTAGATAAGCGAAGGATTGAAGGTACCAGAAGAGTACCTTCACTCTACATTGGCACATTGTGCAAAGTACCAGGCTTGGAGTCACAAAGACTCGAGTTCAAATTCACCCTCAGACACTTCCTAGCTGTGCAACCCTAGGCAAGTCACTTAACCTTCCTTGCCTCAGTTTCCTCATCTGTAAAACGAGTTGAAGAAGAAAACGGCCAAGAGCTCTAGTATCTTTGCCAAGAAAACCCCAAACGGAACCACAGAGAGTCAGACGTGACTTTACACAAAGGGCTAGGGAAAGAGACAAAGAATGAAACTCCCTGAGTGGGACGGGGGCCCAGGAAGAATGGGGCTGCCACAGGTGGGGTATCCGATGGGGTAGGAACAGCAAGCCAGCCTATGACTCAGAAACCTTGGGCTCTCAGCCCTGCCAGAGGGCAGGAGACCACCCTACCCTTCTCAGCAGATAAGATGCTGTGTCTTTGATTCCGAATCCATGAGAAAGAGGTAAAAGGGAGTGTAGGAGGGTGTGATATATGGGCTGAGTCAGAGCAAGCGACAACATTCCTGATTCCTTTTTTTCCTTCTCTCTAAAATAGAGTCCAAATGGTTGTTCTCTTCAGTCCTAGCCTTTGCATGGGAAGATGCTTGATAAATTCTGGTTGATTGATTAGGTATTTTCCTCCATGACCAAAGGGACAGAAACTCTCTAGAATCTTCCATAACAAGGTGATTCCTTCCCCCCAAGTCTAACTGGACCAGTAACTATCAGATAACTAATAATTGAGCATGTCCGGACCCCCATTCAGTCCCATTACCCAGCCCCAAACCTCCAAAAACATCCAGGGCTAAGTAGCAGCCACGTGTCCTCAGGTCAACTTTCAATACCAGTTTTTTTCAAAGAAGAGGAATGGAAGGAAGGCACCAGGAGAAGGTGAAGAGAAAAGCAGGGAGAAGAAGCTCTAACTAATTATTCTTGCTAACTAGGTGCTAAGCTCCTTCTAGGTTCTAGGCTTTTGGAGGGACTTAGAAGTGCTATCTCCTAGACCTAGACAGACCCACTTTCGTTTCAGTTCTGATAACTCTTTGTTCTCCATCTAAAATACCTAGAACCCCAGAACCTCCAACATGTTCTTTCCTAATTCCCTGGGAAACCAAGGTAATTTCTTCAACTTTGCCTGAAAGAGAATTAATTCCCAAATGGGAAACAACCTACAGGCCAGTCCTGGTCTAAGCTAAAAACAGGGCTTTCATCGGAACCAAGTTCTTTCTCCTATTGCTAAAGGATTTCCTTGACTTCTTGTTATTTGGCCCAGACCAGGAATTGCACTGATAGAGGAAGCGACCAGTGAGATAAACTCCATGCAGAAACATCTACTCTGAAACCTCTAGTCCAAGCAGAGTGCCTGGCACAGAAAGGTTCAGCAACTTACCCAGGGTCACACAGTCATTGTATGGATATGGATAAATATGGGTATGCATGTACATGTATGTGCATGTATGTTTATATGTACATATGTGCGTGCACGTGTTGTTTGGGTTCACATGTATATATTGCACTGTATGTTTGTTGTGTGTATGTTGTTTTTGTTCATGAGTATGTATGTATATATTTGTGTTTGTGTGCGTTTGTGTATTACGTATACACATATATGTACACAATTCCCATAGACATATATATATGTACACATATACAAAGTGGGACTTAAACCCAAATCAGAGGTGGGGGACCTGTGGCCTTAAGGCCACATATGCCCCTCTAGGTCCTCAAGTAAGGCCCCTTGGATTCTGTCAAAGGTCGCACTTGAGGACCTAAAGGGCCACATGTGGCCTCAAGGTCACAGGTCCCCCACCCCTGACCTGGATATTTACAGATCAAAGGTCAGTTCTCTTATCTGCTATGACATGCCCCTCTTTTTCTTACAATTTTAGAGGACAGGCCTTCATTCCATCACACATTTAGACAGAATCCGATACTCGGGAGTTTTAAATGCGTTCTGACTTACAGCCTGGGGATGGCTTCCTACTGTCAGAACTTAGGCAGTGGAGTGAGCACTGGCTTTGGAGCAAGGAGTCCAGAGCTGGAAACCAGCTCTATTCCCTGCTGCCAGATGATTCCTAACAAGTCACCTCACCCTGTGGCCCCCAGTTCCACGGCTACAGAATGAGGGGGTTGGAGCTGATCACTCCTAAGTTTTCTTCCAGCTCAGAAGTCTGTGATCCTATGACCCAATGGGCTAAAACAACTCAGAGAATAATTACAACATTCTCCTAATATCTGTGAAAGAGCTCAAAATGATTCATCAAAAATGCCAAGGGTCCAAAAAGAAACAAACCAACCACAACACAGAAACGCAATCAGCAGGTACCCCCCGGGAAAACCCTCAGAAGCCTCCTAATCAATTTGGGGATTTATAGGTAGAAGGGAGGAGACCCTGTTGTTGATGAGGAGCATTGATTACAACACCCACTGGAAAGGAAGCCAGGGCTCATCCTGAGAAGAGGAAGAAAGAACAAACAACATGTTGTTCTCTCCTGGAAACTTTCCTGTGGAAGAAAATGATGGGCATTAAAAACATTTTCCCAGGGGCTCCTTTTATGGTAATTACAAAGGAGAAAAAGGAGGAAACAGAGTGAGATCTTGCAGAAATTAGCAGGAGAAAACCCTATAACCACAAAATTTAAATTGTTAAATTCAACTATGAAATACTTTTCCCTAAATACATTTTTATTTTGGCCCTTGGAAGATCACAAGTTGAATACTTGCTTTTTTACCTTTAGTAAAGTTTTAGACATGCCACATCTGATATATTTTGGGGTCATTCAGAAGCTTTTTCGAAACAGAATATGGCATTCCCCACGCCTGGCCTAGAAAAGTGATCAATTAAAAAAAGAATGCTAAATTGGATGTTTACCACTTTACATGGTTAATCCAATCTGGCTAAAGACCCAGGCAATGGAATGCATTAAATCAATACTTTTAACAACTTGCCCAAGATAGAGTGTTCCTCAGTTCTGGTCACTGCAGAGACTGCTTTTCCCAAACTGATTAGGATTTCATTTTGCCCCAGATGAATAAATCATAGAAGAAACATAAGTCCTACCTTCTATAGGGAGTGAGAAGACAGGAAGGAAGCCTTCTAGGCCAGACAGTTCTCCAAAGGAAGAAGGGAGCTCTCTGTGCATAAACAGTTCCATTCTCCAGGGGACAGAAACTGAAGCATCCACAGTCTACTGCCATCTGAAAAATAAGCTACTTTGTGCTCCTCCATAATCCATATAATGGGCTAAGGCTGAGCTTCTTCACGAGTATCACTTGGCACCTAGAAAGAATGTAGCTATCTCCAGTGAATTCAATTTGCCTATCACTGCTTCCTGGAGAGGGAAATGAAGCTGTGGCTACTGGCTGGGAACTGAAGGGTAATGCAAAGAAAGAGGTGTTTATCCAGGACCTGCATCCCAGGGAATTATCCTCTAAGCAATCAACCTACTCCCTCTTATCGTATTTCACAATATGTTGAAAGAAAAATAACTTGGTTGACAGTAAGCTTTCCCTCTCCTCCCTCTCTCCCCCCCCAACCTCAGTAGAAATTCCATAATAAAGTCTGAGGCTGTGTTCTCTCCTCTACAGTGAATTCAGTTGGCTTGGACTGTGTGTTTTTTTTCACATGTATAAATATGAGACTAGCTCAGCATCTCAATCATTCATAATTTCAGTTAACATACTCTACAGAAGGAAGTCAACCTTCTGTGTATCTTAGATGCTTTTCCATATTTTAGAGAAATTAAAGACCCTCCTCAGAATAATGTTTTTAAATTCATAAAATAAAATATATGGGTTTCCAAAGGAAATATATTTAACAATTTTTTAAACAAATTCATAGACCATAGAAGAACCGCTGAATACAGAAATGCCCACAAAGTGGCCAGCTCTGCCACTGGTGATATAGCAAGTAGAGGGAAGGGTACATGAAGTATGGGAGACCCAGCAGTTTGTTGAAAGGACTAAAATACACCTGACTTATAGATACATATGGATAAGGATCACAGTTATGGAAAACTCCATCCTCTAACTGGAACAGCTTTCTTGAGAAAAAGGCCCAGAAAAGTCTAGGTTTTCAATTATTAGAACAGTATAACCACATAGCTTAAAAGAATTCATAGAAGAGTACCATCTCAAAGTTAGAACTACATCAAACCTTTTAACTATAGATTTTAATAAATATTTTAAATATAGAATTATAACTATCTAGAATATAGTTAAATATTCTTAAATATAGAATTATATTGTAGTTCAAAGTTTTCTTTTTTTATTGACAATAATTAACAACTGATATTCATTACTGCTTTATATACTTAACAGCCCCAGTTTTCTCACATATAAAATAAGAGAATTGACCAGAAGGTCTCCAAGGCCCCTTTCTGTAGACCTTAGACCCTATCCTCTCACCTGTCTCTAACAATACTCTTCTGAATCAGACACTATAGGTATTACTAGTAACATTTTATAGATGAAGAAACACATTCAGACAGGTTAAATAATTTGCCTATGATAAAAAAAAATGCTATGGTCACATAAAGAATTTGAAAAAAGGACTGACTCCAGGTTCAATACCCTGATCACAACACCATTCTGTCTCTTAAAATTTCTTTACACACACACACACACACACACAAACACACACACACACAAGCAGGGACTAATACCTTCTGATATATGCATGTTTTCAAAATAAATTAATACCACAGTCCCTTCTTCAGCCAAAAACCATTGGGAATAGCTAAAAGCAAGCATGATTTTCAATGAGGAAATGTTGGAAACTTCCCCACTAAGTACAGGGAGAAAGCAAGAATGCTTTCTTATCTTCCTAGTCTTTGCAAATAGCTCAAGAAATGCTTTCTATAAGTCTAAGATAAGATGGAAAAATAAAGATATAAACACAGGAAAGAAGAAACAAAATTGTCCCTATTTGCAGATGACATAAAAGTTTACTTAAATAGCCCAGAAATTAATGGCTATAGTGAAGTACCAAGACACAAATGAAAGCCATAAAAATTATTAGCATTTTTGTACATTACTAAAGCCACTATGGAAAGGCAGCATTTATAATTAACTCTATTTACTAGTGAAGATGGAACTAGGAGATTGCCCACATAGACAATAGTCTCTTTTAAGAAATTAAAAAGCAGGGTTGGATAAAGGAAGACAAAGGCAATTCCAGGGACTCAGCCCTGTAGCTCTGCCCCACCCTAAATGGCACATGCATTGCAGAGGCTGCTCTTGCTGAGGTTCTGCCAACTGAATTCATGATTGCTGAGTATCAGGAAGCTCTAGGTGACATACCCTCAAAACACGCAGCTGTTGCCAAAAAGGAGCAAAGCAAAATCCTTGGAAAGCAGATAAGAGACTTTTTCCTCTCCTCATATCTGTCAAAGGAGAATAGAAGTCTAGGGGTGGAAAAAGCATCCGGTAAGGCTGCTGGTGCAGTTTTGATGAATATCCCTGACTGTAGCCCGCTTAATAAATTTTACTTGGTGATATTTCTCAAAAGAATGAATATGCAGGCATTAAAAAACACACTTTCCTGCATTTGAATCAGTGGGAGGCAACAAATGGCCTCAGCAAAGAATACTGGCTCTGAAGTCAGAGGCCTTGGGTTCAAATCCCAATCTGAGAATTCCTACTTGGGCAAGACATTCCGTGTACTCTCTGCCTCAGTTCCCATCTGTTAAAATGAAGGAGATGGGATAGTCCACTTCTAGATCTATGAAGTTACTGTTATAGATATACAACAACTGTTTTATATATGTGTGTATACTGTTATATATACACAACTGTTTTATATATGTGTGTCTGTATACTGTCGTATGTATACAACAACAGCAAAAAATAAAAACAAAAAGTGGGTTTCCATTTTGGTGCATCTTCTTCAGGATCATAGATTTGGAGCCAGAAGGGTCCTTGAAGACCAAATAGCTTCCCTCCCTCATTTTACACATAAGGGAGTTTTCTAAGGACCAAAAGCCAATATAAATTGTCCAAGGTCACACATGTCATAGATGCTGCTGGGATTTAAACCATGTTTTCTGACTCCAAAGACAGAGGAACTCTTTCTACTACACCAGTCTACCTTCTCTAAGGATTATCTCCATTTTTCAGATGGGGAAACTGAGGCTTGAAGAGGTTAAGTCAATTATCTTTTGTAACCAATCTTCCTGACAGTTTATCCCTTTACATCATATCATACCATGTTGTTTCTCTATATTATTAGGATTTTTTTAAACTAGGTCCTTAAAACTAAGCAACTAGGTAGGATATGCTTCGAGTGATTTATGCATTCCAAAGTAGGCCATCGTTTAAAAAAAACAAACCTCCCTGGAATCATGGTGACCACAATGAAATAGAACATTAAGCATTTTTCCTAAACAAAACAAAACAAAACAAAAAAAAAGCATGAACTGGTGGGAAGGAGGATTTACTATGATTTCCTATTTGTCTGGAATAGCATTACAGATAACGGGAAGGTAAAATGGCACTTTCTGTAATTATAGCCTGAGTATCATTACTTTTAGCAAGGAGCACGGATCAATGTTTTCCCACTTTGATCCAAAGCACAACAATGAGAACCTTGACTGATGCAGCAGTTACAGCATAGTGTAAGACATTTTCCATCACAAACTCCTGCTTTCATCTGGCCAAAAGCTCTCCCTCCTCTTTTAAATGGAATTTTCCATGTTTGCTCTAAATCCAGGAAGGTCTGTTAAAGGGGTGGGAGAGATGTAGAACATTTCCCCAAGGGAGGGGGAGTTTGAGAAAAATTCCCTCATAGGTCTGTGAATCATGATGAGATGGGGGAGCACAAAATCTTCACTATACCCAAAGATTCTCTGCAAGTTGCTGCATTTATTTAAATGAAACAATGATAAGCAAAATAAATGTGTTTTCTCTTTATGTGCTGCATTCCCCCTCCCCCAGAAGAATGTAAACCCCTTGAGGGCAAGCACTGCTTTTCATTTTGCTTTTGTATCCCTGGCACCTAGCACAATGCTTGCCAAGCAGCAGGCACTTGATAAATGCAACTAAAATGCAACTATACTTCAACTTTAATATCAATGCTGAGAAGTCTTGACTTAATGAGGATATTTCCTAGTTTGCTCTCTGGAGCTGAATCTACAAAATGATGTCTCTATAAGAATTTACAAAAAGATGGCTCCCTAAATCCTAGGCTCTGCCTGATGGCATCAGCACACGGCATTCACAACTCTTTGTAAGCAGGACACCCAGGCAGGCACTGCATGGCCTTCATGCATTTCTCTGTGGACACCTAATGATTCCCTGCAAGCACTGCTCCAGTCATTAAGCCACTAGCAATATCAATGGTAGACGCCTTCCAAAGCAATGGGGTTTTTCTGAGAAATTAACAGGCATGGCTGACATCCATCCTTTACAATCCTCTTGATTTCTTCATGATTCTTCCGTTTCCTCCTAAGGAATTTAAGGAATTTAAGAGGAACTTGAGAACATTTTGTAAAATAACATGAAAGCTGAAATTAGACTCTGTAATGCTGGGAACAGGAATGCCAAGAGTACAAAATGTGATAGCATGAAATGAGAACAATCATCTTTAATGAATCAAAGATCCGAGCGCATTCACAAAAGGAAAGGGACTGACACTGCCAATCTCAGCAAAGCATCAAAATTTTTTAATAACATCCCAATTGGAGCAGAGATTAAGGGACAAAACTATGAAATATATTTGCAGGTCTGTTTGTTATTTTTACACTCTGAAGGTCCTGCTGTTTCCTGCATTATCTCCCACAGCCAACAGCTAACTCTGACACTCCAGGATTGATTCAACCGTACGAGCATTTATTAAGCACCTAGGAAGCACCAGCCAGCATGAAAGAGCTGACCTTGCAGCTAGGAAGGCCTGGGTTCAAGTATTACCTCC
>JAQQSW010006135.1:0-14019 GCA_028646575.1 Pseudocheirus occidentalis | reverse complement strand
TTTTGTCTTCTGGCCTGACAAATGTGGTAACTGTGCCTCCAGTGCAGCTGATCTGCTCTGCTATAGACGCGGCTCCCCACCTGATGTCCCAGGGCCTGAGCCAGCCAGGTTTTGGCCGCGGCTCCCAGACTGCTGAGAAGAGCCCCACCTGCTGAGCTACCTGTAGCAAGAGATGTGCTTTCTGTCTTGTGGAGATTTTTGGAGCTTGAAAATCTGTTTAGCGTCCCATGAGTTTTTTAGCGTGTTTGTGTGGGAGCTGTGGTGCTTTGCTGCTTCTACGCCGCCATCTTGGCTCTGCCCCCCCCCAATACTGGCAGTAACTTCTTAATTGGTCTTCGTGCCTCTGATATATTTTCTGTTATCCTGCCTGAGCAATTTTCATAATGATTTGCTATTTCACTCTAGTCAAAAACCTTCAGCAATCCCCCATTTACTGCTGAATAAAGTACTAACTCCTGACCCTAGTGTTCAAAACTCTCCTCCATTAACTTCCAGCTTGTCTATCTATTCCCTTTCATATACTTTGTGTTCCGGCCCATCTGGATACTCTCTCCCATCTCCATGCCTTTGCTCACTGTCATCTTCAAGACTGGAAAGGTCTCCTCCTAACCAACATTTGTTTATATCACTCTCTCTTCCTTCGAAGCCAATTCAAAGACCTACTTTATGGTGTCTTTCCAGAAACCCCTTCCCTCCCTATACCCAGAAGAAGATATACTTCTCTAATCTAAAATTTCCCACAGTACCTTGCCTTGGACACTTTCATACTTATTGTATGTATAGAATCAGAAGATAGACTTTAAATTCCTTGTCAGCAGGAATGACTTCATATTTATCTTTATATTCTTCCCATCTAGCAGAGTATTTAGGACTACAGGAGCACAGATTCAGGTCCAGTAGAAAATGTAAAGGTTATCTAATCCAGTCCTCTCATTTTACAGTTGTCAGGAAACTGCTACCCAGAGGGTTTAAATGTCTTACTCAATTTCAGGCAGATAGAAGTAGAAGAGTCAATTGATTAATCAATCAATCAATCAAATCAGAAGCACTTAATAAATTCCTACTATGTGCCAGGCATTGTTCTGGTGATAAAAAGATAAAAAATGCAAGAGTCCCTGCCCTCAAAGACCTCTTATTCTAAAAGGGTAGACAACATATACACATATAAATATATACAAAAGAAATACAAGGTGATATATTTTTTTGCTTTTTGGAGGGCAACTGGGGTTAAATGACTTGCCCAAGGTCACATGGCTGGGTTTTTGTGTTAAATGTCTGAGGATTTGAACTTAGGTACTCCTGACTCAAGGGCTGGTGCTTTCTTCACTGTGCCACCTAGCCACTCCATTTTTTTTTTAATGGAGGCAATAGCAGCTGTAGAGATTGTTTTGGTTTTTCAATTTTTTTCTAAATGCATTATCACTTCCCTGACCCTCTCCTTTTTTATTTTGTGGACATGTGTTTTTAGAGATAAACCTGAGGTCCAGAGACTCTTATATCTAGAAAGAATGAATATCAGACCCAAAGTTCTAAAGTCTTTTGCAGTCACTAATACCCTAAGGATGTTTGATCATCATCAGATATTATACAGAGGTTAACTTAAAATTACAGCTGATAATGACAGATAAAAGGTCTAAAGATATTTAGACTGCTAGCTACTTAGCACACCACCTCCCCCAAAGAATTCTTAAAAGAAAGAGAAACAAAGATGCTGAGTGAGGGGAGTAGAACCAAGAGAACAATTTTTACAGTAACAACCACAGTGGGAAAGGACTGATTTTGATAAGACTTAGCCCTTCTCAGCCATGCAAGGACCTAACACGATTCCAAAGGACTCATGATGGAAAATGCCATCCACATCCAGAGAAAGAACAATGGAGTCAGAATGCAGAATGAGGCAGACTGTTTTGTTTTATCTTGTGTTTTTTTTTCTTTCTCATGGTTTTTCCTATTCTTTATAATTCTTCTGTGCAACATGCCTAATGTGAAAATGTGTTTAATAGGAATGTATGTATAGAGCCCATATCAGATTGCAAACTGTCTTGGGGATGGAGGGGGAGAAAATCTAAAACTTATGGAAGTGAATGTTGAAGACTAAAAATAAACAATTGAATAAAAAGAAAGAAAGAAAAATAATCCTATTAACAAGCAGCAAAATTTACTTTTAGCGGTGCTGCTAATGAGCCCCACAAGTATCCTGTAGAAAGTAAAGTACGCAGGAGCAAAAGGACTGATTAATTGGCCCTTGAATCAGTTAACTATATGCACAAACCCACATGTACTACAGTTTTCCTGGTGCAGTGAAACTCATATTCCACAGGCTAATTTCAAAGCCAGAAGGGACCTTAGATTCCATTTAATCCAACCCTCTCATTTTACAGATGAGGAACACTAAGGCCTGGAATGAAATGACTTGCCTGACGTCACTAAGCCTGAGTGCAAGAAGAACCTGGTTTCCTGACACCTCCCTACCCACTCCCCATTCCCATTCCTTCCCCTTTTCAGCTTGCCGAGTTCACTATATTAAGCTTACAAGAAACTCACATCTGAGGCCCAAGCTCCCACTGACCACAAGATGTGTGTGAGCTTTAGACTAGGCTGAAAGTACAAAAGGGCTTTGTCTGCTGGAGATGTGGGCCATATGTCAGAGTTCAGTGAGAGGGAAGGGGTCATTGCATTTGCCATATGACCATCCGCTTGTTAGGGAAGGCTTCACTGAGAAAGTGGAATTTTAAGAACTCTTCAGCCAAAGGAAGAATGGGCACGAAGGGGACAAGAAGGGGGAAGAAATTCTACAGAAAGGAAAATTCCAGGCATGACAGATGATGAGTATTTTATCATGTCATTCTTAATGGGGGGAAACTAGGGTACAGTCATTCCTTGTCCAGTGTCATGCACTGATTTGGGGGAGCACTCAGGACAGGGTCCTAGAGAGAGTGGGGGGTCCACAAATATTTGCTGAAGAAATAAGGGCCCAGAAAGGTTAAGGGACATGCCCAGAGTATCAGCAAGTATCTGATGTGGGATTTGAACCCAGGTCTTCCTGCCTTGGGCAGGTAGGTAGCACAGTGGATAAAGTGCCCAGCCTGGAGTCAGGAAGACCTGAGTTCAAATCCAGCCTCAACCACTTAGTAGCTGTATAACTGGGCAAATCACTTAAGTCTGCCTCAGTTTCTTCATCTATAAAATGAGCTGGAGAAGGAAACGACAAACCACTCCAGTGTCTTTGCCAAGAAAACTCCAAATGCAATCATTTTTGAATCTAGTGTTCAGTTTGCTATGGTGTACTGCCTACCTGACACTGAGGCATTCTGAGGAAACAATGTTGTTGCTGACAGATTAATTTAGTTCAAAGCGATAGATGGATGAGGATGGATGAAGGGCTTTTGATGGAGGAGTTAAGTTCAATTCCATCTGCCCCCCACAAACCACACAGCATAAAGAGAGTTATTTTACCCCTCGATGTTTCCTTTGCTGCCTCTAAAACCGGAGTCAAATTACCAAGCAACTGAACCTAAGCGTATTAATATATAGGACGGCAAAGTTGTGCTACTGAAATGTAATGAACTCATGGAAATATCAAAGTGAACTTTACAAGCTAAACAGCCGGGTGCTTTTGATGCCTAAGATAATATTCCACAGGTTGATAGGTGACAGAAAGGCAGACAGACACAGAGATAGAGAGAGACGAGACAGAGAGACAGACAAAAAGAGACAGACACACTCACATACAGAGCACTAACAAAAAACCATTCTTTTGCCTTTGCCAATGAAGCACAAAGTATCTTTTGCCTTTGATAATAAAACACATAGTATCTCTTGGAAACTTTCTTCCATGATTCATAGGCCATATCTGTGGCAATTTAGCTCAGTTACTTCAAGTCGTTATTGTAGACTTCATCTCTGAGAAATTAGGATGACAGAATTATCGATCTAGAGCTGAAGGACCTTTAGAGGTCATATAGTCAAAGCCCTACATTTTACAGATGAAGAAACTGAGGCTCAGAAACTGAAACTCATTTGGCTCATGTCACACAAGGGCTGAGAGAGATTTCAGGTCCTATGGCTCCAAGTTCAGTGTTCTTTGAATTTACTTTGTCTGTATTTTGTATTAGGGGCACCAAGGCATGCAAATACTGTGGATAGAGTGCCAGGTCTGGAGTCAGGGAAAATTATCTCCCCAAGTTCAAATCTAGCCTCAGACACTTCTTAGTTGTATGACCCTGGGCAAGTCACTTAGCCTTGGGGTTCCTCATCTGTAAAATGAGTTAGAGAAGGAAATGACAAAACCATTCCAAGTATCTTTGCCAAGAAAACCCCAAATAGGGTCATGGTGAGTCAGACACAGCTGAACAACAGCAACAACACTGTGTATCAACTCTGTACATGTCATTCGTTCTCCACTCTCCCTCCCTTCCTAGACATACAATAGAAGTTCCTTGAGGACAGGGGCTATTTCATTTTTCTCTTTACATTCCAAAGTACCTAGCAAGGTACCTGGGGCACATAGTAGGCACTCAGTTTGTGTCTGCTAAACTGAAATGAATTTAGTGTCCACTAATGCCCAGCATTGTGCCAGGGATATGGGGAGAATAAAAGAAATCTGTACGCCATAGCAGCCACTCTTAAAGGGCTTGTGATCTTGCTGAAGACACAAGCTTGGCATTTATGAAGCCACAAAGGCAAAATGGAATGGGGGAAAAAAAGTGTTCTATCTGAAGTTAGAAGATCTGGACCATCTTGGACAGATCATTTATCTTCTCCAAAACTCATTTTCCTCATCTTCAAAATGGTCGACTAGGTGATCTCTAAGGTACCTTATAGCTGAAAAATGCTATTTGCCACCCATGTAAGTGACAATGGTCAAGTCAACTAATCTCTCTGAGTCTCAATTTCCTTTTCTATAAAAAGGGAATTATAATACTTTTAGTACTTACCTCACAGCCATTTGTGAAGATGAAATGGGTTGTGTATATAGAATACATTTAAAACTTAATATTAGTTGTTTTTTGTCACACAAATACAATGCTGGAAATATTCAAATTCCAAAACACATGGTACAGATGATGTAGATGAATAAATATTCCAATATGTCTATGATTTCATGGATGTTGGCTCTCTACCACACGTTATAATGCTCTGAGCCATAATTTTTGTAAGTCTTCATGGTCAAAAACAAACAAAATCCATTAGGTAGTCAAGGCCACCATTCTGGCAATGAACCATTCTCAATTTAGTTAGGTGAATCCTGGGACAAAAGACACATAGTCAGCATGGCTGCACTTTCCTGCTTGGTTGGACCTGTCTGGGCATATCCTTTGTTCCATAGCCTTCAGGAACTCAGGCCACCTCCAGGACACCAAATACTACCAAGAGTGGGACTTTAGTAGAATGAATATCAGATTGGCTCAGCTAGTTAGAACATGATGCTAAAGGAAACTCCAGGTTCATAAGGTTCTATCCCAGAGCAGGCCAATTATCTTCTCTCTGTTCTATGGTCCTAGATTACAATCCTAACTTAGCCATCCATCTTGCAAATGCTCTTGGTCATATGGGAGGCACTGAGTCATCAGTGCAAATCCCATAGGAAAAAAAATACCTCAAGTCCCACACTCCACTAACAATAGTATGTCAGTGGGGTGTGTCTTCTTGGGATATAAAAGACACCATTATTATGTGATCTGTAAAAAGCTCATTGCAAATGGAAATGAGCATTTCAAATTTAAAATCTTCCTGTAAAAATAAAATAAAAAACTTAAAAATGTGTTATTTCATGACAAAATACACTCTCATCCCCCTTCAAAGAAGAGATTGGGAGGGTGTGGCTATGGATATTTAATGTTGCAAATTATGTCAGACACTGCTGATATGGTGGTTAGTTCTGCTTTTTATCCTACCTTTCTTTTAAAATCTTTGTTGTAAAATCTTTGGTCCTATAATCCCTAATACCTATTGGAAGTAAAGTTGTGATGATAATGAAAGGTCATGGATATTTGGATAAAAAAAAGTGCTTCAGGGCTTGCTGAATAGGGAACAATATAGGAGAGGACATATTTGGAAATAAATAGAATGTTTAAAAAAGTATCAAGGAAAAAATAAATTTAAAAAATAAAAATTTCTAACTCAAAGGTAGCTAGGTGGCACAGTAGCTATAGTGCTGGGCCTCCATTCAGGAAGACCTGTACTCAAATACGACCTCAGATACTTACTAGCTGTGAGACCCTGGCCAAGTTACTTAATTCTGTTTGCCTCTGTTTCCTCATCTGCAATATGAGCTGGAGAAGGAAATGGAAAACTACTCCAGTATCTTTGCCAAGAAAACCGCACATTCAGTCATGAAGAGTCAGACGTGACTGAAAGGACTCAACAACAATAACAAAAATTCAGGAAGAGATTTTTATCTTAATTTTTACAATCCTTTTGCAAAATTATTTTAAATTTTTAATTAAATTTTCAAGTCTTATTGAGTCTTTATTATTTTTTTTCTCTTTCCCACCTCTTCCCTAACACTAGAAAAAAGAAAAAGAAAACTCTCCTGCAATCCCTTTTCAAGAGCTACTTCTGCTCTCACTGTTCCATTCTAACATGTTCAGTCATTGATGGGCTGGATTAGGATCAGGGCCCTTTCAAAGTCCAAACTGGACACCTCAATAACTCATCCTGGGAAACCAAAGAAGATTCTTGTCTCTAGCTAACATATATTTAGTAGTGAAAAACAGCCACTAGGGATTTCTATGAACTGCAACCCTTGACATGGAAGAAAATGTCTTAAGAGAAGCTAGATACACATAGACCAAGTTATATTTTGAGAGTTATGTGCAACCTACAAATTTATTCTGTAATTTCATTGCAAAGGATCTGTGTTCCCACCACCATGTGAAAGGGTCTGATGTAGTAAAGGGCTAGAAGTTAACATCAGAACCCACCAAGCCCTGTCTGATTCCATCAAAAGGCCACATTCCTTTTGTGGGAAAAGATGAAGTCCCCAGATAAGGTGGAAGCCTAATATTAAATTTGCTTGATCTTAGCTATAGAGCAGAGAAATGAGATTAAAGTTTCAGAATAAAAGGAATAACAGTTCTTTTTTATTTAAAAAAAAACCTTCCTCATGCAAATCATTATTCACTTCTCATAGTTACAATTTTTCAGTAGTATTTCATCCACTCAACTATCTACTCAAAATGTCTTAGAAATTCTTCTTTTGTCTAGAAGGTATATTTAAAATTCCTGAAGCTTCCAATCACAGTATCAACAAAATCAAATCCCTTTAATTCCATGCCATCTTGGCCTTTGAAAATAAAAGGGCATCAAAGTTTGGGAGTGAATTTTTTTTTTTAACTAATCTTCTTTTCACTTGGTGAATTGACTAGGTTCCCAGTGACCTCCTTAAAGATTGATTAGTTCACATAACTGTACTTTAGTCTCTTGGGACTAATTTCTCCTCTCTGGGCCTGCCAGGCAGTTTCTTATCAGCCTCCCAGATCTCTTTTGAATAGTCTACATTTGCCCCTCATTGACATCAGCAAGAATTCTAAATCAGAGGAGAGGAGCCCCACTTTGCAGGGGAAAAGGGAGTTAGACAGAGAATTGGTTTTTTTTTTTTAACATTTTATAGTATTCTGACAGCTGTTTTCAGTATTTAGTTTAAATTTCTTTTTCAATCAATGTAAAGTTACACATACACACACACATACACACAAATCCAACACTACCGAAGAAGGCAACACAGTCCTAATAAGAGACTAAACGTCAAATAAGGCTACATACAACTACAAGCAACCTCCAGCTTCTAAACCAGTTGTTCTCCAAAAGGTAGTTTGCGTGAAGGTTGTTTGGAACTCTGAATCATTTACTCATAGAAAGAGTGTTCGAAAGGGGTGGTTAGGGTTCCCAGACTATTGCACAAAAACTTATTTAACTTGTAATGTGACTAACCCAGAGTATTCATAATGCTATGGCACTTAATCACCTCCTTCCCTCACCTGATGTTAAAAACCCCTACTTCCTCAATGCAGATCATTTCAGTTGAGTACCAGAAAGAAATCTGATTAAGAAAAAGCATAATAATAAGAATTAGGCCAATCAATCAGCAAGTATTTATTAAGACCTATAGTGTGTTAGAAGCTGGGGATACAGAGACAAGAAATGAGATAGTCCCTACTCCCAAGGAAATCACATTTTATAAGGGGAGAAAACATACACATTCAAAATAAGTATAACCCTCCCAGAGGACTCTGAAGTTCCAAAATCATTCCACATTTATTATGTAGACTGCTCTAGGTGCTCTGCTAAACATTGATGATAAAAATTCCGAAGTGAAACCATCCTTGCCCTCAAAGAGATTCAATTGTAAGAGAAGAAATAATATATGCACATACAACAAGAGAATATATAGAAAACGAATCCAAAATGGTTTGGGGGGAGGGTAGTGGCAAGGAGTGAGAACAGAAAAGGCTTCATGAAGAAGTTGCCTCTTGAACTGAGCCTTGAAGGACACTAGGAAGGTTGAGAACCACTGCTCTACAGTCTAGCCATACTGGCCTGCTCACTGTTCCATCACACTATGCTCCATCTTTTGCCTCTGTTCCTTCAGGCTAGTTGAAATGTATTCCCTCCTTATGTTTCTCTAACACTTAAAATTCCTGACCCCCAACCATGAAATTATTCTCATTGCTACTTCATAACTGTAATTTTCCTACTGTTATAAATTGTAATGTAAATATCTGATATGCAGGATGTATTTTCATTGTTACAAATTGGACAGAGCCCACAGGTTGAGACCCGCTGCTGTAGAGGGGGAGGAGAGAAGTAAAGTGTTTAGACCAAAAAGATAGGAAAAGGCCAGGTTTTAAAGAGCTTTAGATAATAAAACAAAAATTTAGATTTCATCTGTGAGGCAATAGGGAGCCAGTGGAGTTTGCTGAGTAGGAAGGTGGCATGCTTAGACATGCAATTTAGGAAAATCACTTTGGCAGTTGTGCGTAGGAGGGAGTGGAGTGGAGTGGAGAGAAGGTTGAGGCAAGGAGAACTGATATGAAACTATTGCAATTGTCCAAGTGAGAGGTGGTAAGAGTCTATATTAGAATGGTGTGGTAGCTATGTGAAGAAGTCTGTATAGTGAGTTCAAGAGGTATCAGAAGGAGAACAATGAAGTTGACTGTAAGGATGATGGTGTCCTCAATGGTATTTGGGAAGTAGGGAAGAAGGGTAGGTAGGGTATTCAGTTCTGTGTGGGATGTGTTGAATAGTAGATACCTATAGGATATCCAATTCAAAATGTCTAATAGGCTGTTGGTGATGTGGGGCTAGAGCTCTGGGGAGAGACTAGGGCCTATTTGGGGCATGCAGATTATATACTCAAATTTGACCCTAATGAAGCCACCAAGTGAAACAGTACAGAGGAAGAAGAAAAGAGAGCCATGGGGTATATCCATAAGTTAGTGGATATGACATTGATGAAACTGAACAGTTATCAGAGAGGCAGGAAAACCAGGAGAGAACCAGAAGCATTACAAAAACCCAGAGAAGAGAGATATCTAGAAAGAGAGGGTAGTCATCATTGTCAAATGCAGCAGAGAGGTCAAGAAGATGAGGACTGAGAAGAAGCCATTAGATTTTTCAATTTGGAGACATCAGTTTTAGTTGAGTGAAGAGGCCAGTCTGATAAGGGTTCAGAAGAGAGTAAGAAAAGAGGAAGTGGTGGCCCTGAGTGTTTAATACATATGCATCTTATTGCCAGAACTACAGGAAGTTAAATAAAATCAAGTGGAAAAATTCAGGTATTGTGGAAGGAAACAGTTTTTTTGAGAAGGCAAACCACCACATGGGCAGGTTAGCCTAGCCTTGCCTCAGAGTCTGTGTAAGACCAGTACAAATGGACTGGTAAGAAGGCTGCATTGCCTTCAATGTACAGGAGGAACTGAAATAAGGAAAGACTGATGGCAGACGTAATCATTCAGCCTGACTCTATTCAACCTCAAGGGGTTTTCTTGGTAAAGAAAACTTCTCCAGGGTCTTCCCACTTTACAGAAGAGGAACTGAAGCAAATGGGGTTAAGTAATTTACTAGTAAGTATCTAAAGCTTAGTTTGAACTCAGATCTTCCTGATTCCAGGTCCACCACTCCTGGAAGTGACTTCAATGGCTCTTAAATCCAATCTGTTCCTGAACAAGAATTCTGTAATGTATATATAATGTATAATTCTATACATGACCAGTAGTCATGCAGCCTTTGCTTATAGACCTCAGTGAGGAAGAACTCACTACCTCCATAGGCAGCTCATTCTACTTTTGCAAAACTCTCTTAAGAGGCTTCTCCAGATACCAAGCTTAAATGGGCCTCTTTGTAAATTCCACTGCTTTGTAAATTCCACTGCTTCCTACAGGGAAAACCTGAATATTTTCCATAAGAACAGCCTTTCAAATACTTAAGGGCAGCAATCATATGCTCCTATCTGACCACAAGTCTACTCCAGGCTAAATATCCCCTGTTTCATCAAGTGATCCCCATGTGACCCAGTCTCCCAGCCATTCACAGTCCTGATTGCCTTCTTCTGGACACTCTCCAGCTTAGCTCTGCTTTTTCTAAAATAAGGTGCCCAGAACTGAACACAATCCAAATGTGTTCTGACCAGGGCAGCATACAGTGGTACTACCACTTTCCCAAGTCATGGGCATTGCCTCTCCTTGCAACCTAAGGTAGCATTAGCTTTCTTGGTTGTTGCATTATACTCCTGACTCATATAGAATTTATAATCCACTAAAACCCCTCATATTTTTCAGACTGATGAAATTACCATATCTATCTGCCAATATGTATATCCATCCAAATCTATATTGTGTGTATATGTACATATATGAACATACACATATACATACAAATGTATGTGTATGTATAGAGAGATATATTGATATCTCTCTGTATGTATAAATGTGCATATATGCAAGTATACTATATGTATATGTGTGCATATACCATATATATGTGCATATGCATACATATGCATATACAAAGAGAGAGAGAGAGAAGGGTCATGGGAGTACAGGAACAAAAGTCTAATTCAAGGAAATAAGGAATGAGTGGATGATAAGAAAATACAGCAAATGAATTTAGATCAGTCTTTCAAGCAGTTTGGAGGTTAAAGAAAGGAGAATAGCAAAATTATTTCCAGGGTAGAAGAATTATTTTTTGTTTTAAGTGTAATTGGCTTGAGAGGCATTTACCTTTTTTTTTTAAGCATTTACTTTACTTCTTAAGTCAGTTAAATGTGATAAAGCTAGAGATCAGATCAACCAATCTGCTAAAACTGCTTTTGCTGTATTGTTGAATGATTTTGCATTGAGTAGGAAAGCTAAGGAAAGAACTGAGAAGGGGAGAAAGACTGAAAACTGCTTTATCTTCCAGAGAAAAATTTCTGGCTGGGGGCTTTTTCTTCATAGCATACACTGAGAGTGTTATTGATTTATTTTTAACAACTTCTCAAAGCAAAGAGAAAAATTCACCAGGGTTATTTTTGGCATCCAAATGAGTCAGTGACGCTGTAGGAGCAACAGCCGGGTGAACTCAGCAGTCATTATCTCTTTTCTGGGAGGCCAGTTTGAAAGGGAATGACTCCCCCAAGAGAAAGAGGGTTGAGGGGGGTCCTAGAGAGAAAGCCACACATGAAAGGAGGAGTGAGACCCAGTGTAGCTCAGCCTACAAAAAGGTAGTGGTGACAAATAAAGGGAATGCCTAGCAAGTTGCATTACTTCGACACTGAGATCAGCGTATGTGTGTGGGCTGAGGGGGTGAAGCAAGTTTTTGTTGTTGTTGAGTCATTTCAGTCATATCCGACTCTCTGTGACCCTATTTTGGGGTTTTCTTGGCAAAGATTCGAAGTGGTTTGTCATTTTCTTCTCCAGTTCATTTCATAAATGTGGAAACCAAAGCAAAGAGGGTTAAGTGACTTGCCAGGGTCACACAACTAGTAAGTGTCTGAGGCCAGATTTGAACTCAGGAAGGTGAGTCTTCCTGCTTCCAAGTCCAGTGCTCTAACCACTGTGCAACCTAGTTGCCCTTCAAGTAGCAAGGGTTAAAAATGAAGAAAGAAGAGGAAAATATAATGGAACAAGTTTCTGGAGATCAGAGATGGGAGGGAATGGAACCAAGAACACAGGTAGAAGAATTAGCTACATTTTATCCTTTGAGATATGCAAGGAGGAGAGAATTGTGGAATTACAGAGAAATTTTCAAGTAGGGAGACAGAATATGAAGAAATTTCCATTGGATGGCCTTGATCTCAATACAGCAGGAGGTGTAGTCATCTGCTACCAATGGGGCTGAGGGATGGGCTAGAGCTTGGAGGAGTAGAGAAGCTTTAATACAGTTACAGTGGTGAATACAACAGGAAGTAAATTAAGAAATGAATTAAAAAGATTGCCCAGAAGCAGTAAGAGCCTAATTGTTAGTAGCTTCTTCCTTTCTCAATTTCAGAACCTACAAACTGCCCCCCCCCAAATAAAAAGCTCCAAATTTTTCAAAATGTCTCCCATGGTTATGACGACAAAATCTTAGGCCAGAAATGGCTACTGTTGTATCCTAGAGGTTTTGTAGACATTTGGGATACAAAGATTCCACTACAGACATGCAGAACTGCCTCTGGAACTGAACTAGAACACCATCTAATCCAATTTACATTTGAGGAAACAAGGAGTGTCTTGCCCAAAGTCACATATAGATAGTTATCAAAGGTGAGTTTTGAATCCAGGTCCTCAGATTCCAAAGTCATTATCCTTTCCACAGAGAACATTAAATTAAAAAAAATTAAACAAAATCCAAGCTACTTTCTTCATGAGAGTATCTCAAATACCTATGAAAAGGAGGAGTTTATCTTCACCAGTCATTCAGTCAGTCAGTCATTCAGTCAGTCAGTCAGTCAGTCAGTCGACAAACATTTGTTAAGTACCTGTCGGTTCCCTTTAATTTTGGACTCTCTCTTAGAAAAGCCCAATCATAATTACTGTTAATAATAAGGAGACTGGGTGACTTTTGTAATAACTAGATCCATTTTAATTATCATTTAAAATTTAATTTTGAGTTTCACAGTTCCTTCTTTGTTGAACTGAAGACGGAGGTGGTAGATGTCCCCTTAACTGGTCTAATGTGAGCCTGGAGTAATGGGGAAGAGAGATGAAACAATGCTGTTCTTTTTTCTACTTAGACCATGAAACCCTTTTCAAAATAAACCTGGCAGCCAGATTTTTTCTCTTCTCTCATCATGGACCAGCTTGGTATCCTCTTGGTAATCTAAAATCCTTGCAGTTTCTAAGATCATGAAAGGAGACTAAAGAAATCTCTACATGAGGGACTTGCTTAAATGCTCCATAAAAAGAAGTCAAGATACTTAGAGATGCTGCTGGGCTGGGCCTTCTTTTACTTAACAAGTTATGGTTTATCTGTTCTTATACCAGTCACTGATTTCATTCATGCTTGGTGCTCTTGCCTCCTGATACTCAGCTCTCTTCACCTATCCCATCCACCTTCCTTTAAACGGATAATTTCCTTTTGACTATATGTATATAGTTATTCATATATACACACATACATATGTCTATATAGAGACATCTTGTGTGTGTGTGTGTCCACATACACACATACCCTCACATACACACATGCCATTTGGCTATTTCTGATGAAAGCTGATGTCATTATTATAGAATGTGATGAAAAACTTTTGTTAAGTGAGGAAAATGTAAGTACTTTCTCCCAGGGTTGTTGAGAGGATCCAATAAGATAATACTAGCAAAGTGCTTAGTATAGGGCCTTGAATGTAGTAAGTGCTATACAAGTGTTGGCCTGTCATCATCATCACCATCACCATCATCATTGCTGTCATCATCATCATCACCATCATCACCACCATCATCATCATCACCATCATCATTGCTGTCATCATCATCACCATCATCATCATCAGCATCACCACCATCATCATCATCACCATCGTCATTGCTGTCATCATCATCACCATCATCATCATCA
>JAQQSW010006134.1:0-14019 GCA_028646575.1 Pseudocheirus occidentalis | reverse complement strand
TGTGTGTGTGTGTGTGTGTGTGTGTGTGTGTGTGTGTTAAGTGTCTGAGGCCGGATTTGAACTCAGGTACTCCTGACTCCAGGGCCAGTGCTCCATTCACTGCGCCACCTAGCCGCCCCTGTAAGTGATTTTTAAAAGATAATGGAGAACAGGGGAGGTGATGAAGACCCAAGAGAAAATTCTAAGTATAATTTTAAAGGAAGTAATGTTGACTTCCAGTCTTTGAAAAACTGTATAACATTATTTAAGAATAGTTAATGAATATCTAGGAAAGGAATCAGTGATCACTAAGAGTTAGTTGGGGCAACCAGATGACTCAACAGATAGAGAGTCAGGAAGACCTGAGTTCAAATCTAAACTCAGACACTTAATAACTGTGTGATCTTGGGCAAGTCATTTAACCTGTCTTTAACCTAATCCACTGGAGAATGAAATGGCAGACCCCTCCAGTATTCTTGCCAAGAAAACCCCATGGACACATGGGATGACAAAGAGTCAGACACAGCTGAATAGCTGAAGGAGAATAGCAGCTGCCGAAGCTTCACAATGACAGCAAACACAAGACAAACTGAGTTGTTTCCTGACATAAAAAGGTGTGGGGAAAGTATAAGTAACACCAAACTAAACTGATTTCGATTTTGACAAGGTCCATTGTGAGATTTTTTTTACCAGACCTGTGATTTAGTTGGTGTATACGATGGCCTAGGTGAGGAACTGACTCTACCAATGTAGATCGGCACTTTTTCTGTAACATATAGCGTCCACTATGCTATGCTACCTTTCTGGGAAATTCTAGCTGTACCAAGAGAATACTATAGCAATAACTTACCAGTATTTTAGCAAGGCATATGACAAAGTCTCTTATAGACAAGATGGAGAGATATAACATACATAATAATAGCTGATTGGCTTTGGAACTACTTACTTGGCTGCAACCAAAGGATAATGAATGGGATATCAATTTGGAAAGAGGTCTTTAAGAAAGTTCCCAGGAATCAGTGTTTTACTAATGCTATCTAAAATTTTTCACCTGTCCTAGACTACCTGACTATTGAATCCCAATTCAATGCCTTTCCCACTCTACAATAGTGAGTAAATCATGAAAACATCATAAATCTATGGCATACCTCCTCATGCAGGATAATGTAAAGAGCACTGAATTTAGAGTCAGGGTCCTCAGCTAATATTGTAGCTAAAGAAATGGCTAGATATGGAATCAAGAAGACCCAAGTTCAAACCCAGCCTCAGACACTTGGCAAAGTAATTTAATCTCTATCTGCCTCATATTCCTCAAGAGTAAAATGCAAATAATAATAGCACTCACTTCACAGGGTTCATTCTGAGGATAAAATGAGATATTTGTGAAGTTCTTTGAAAATCTTACAATGATATATAAATGGTGGGTATTTTTATTATTCTGTTACCAACTACCTTAACATCTTTGGAAGAGTCATTTTTATTTCTCTGGGCCTCAGTCTCATCATCTTTAAAATACAGAAGCTGAATTAAATGAATTTGAAATTCCCTTCCAACGTTAGGTCCTATGGTTGTCTTGCATCTTTCAATATTGCCAAGTTTAGGTCAACCTGGTTATTTTGACTATTGTGTAGTAACTTTTTTCTTATTATCACTTTTTATTCTCAGCCAAATATTTCTGAGATTCTTATTGTGTCTATTTTAATGCTTGAAATTTCCTCTATGATAAACAAGGAATATCCTCATTTTCTTGCTATCTTTCTAGATGCAGCAAATTAGCTAATTCCACATAAATTTTTCCATGACATGAAGACCACAATAAAGGTTAAAATGCAAACTTAAGAATTAACAACTATAGATGTCTGTGTCTAATGGGAGTCATCTCTAGGGCAGGGTAGGTGGAGAGGGAGAGAAGGAAAAAAAAAGAAATGTCCATGATAATTTTATTATGTGTTTAAAAGGAATAGAAGCTATAGATGATAGATTTACAGTTTCATGTGCACTCATTTTGTTGTTCTACAATGTCACAGAAATGCTTGTTTTATTCCATAAATTAAAAATTAAATATCAGGGAGCCACAAACAGGAATACACAGGACTTAGCAGGTGCAATATTAAAGTATCATAGGTTATGGAAAATTATATTCCAGAAGGCAAAGGAGCTAGGACTACAACCAAGAATCACCTACCCAGAAAAATTAAGCATAATACTTCAAGGAGAAAAGTGACCATTCAATGACATATAAGGATTTCAGATTTTCATAAGGAGAAAACCAGAACTAAACCCAAAATCTGACCTTCGATATCAAGACCCAAGATATACATAAACAGGTAAAAAGGGAAAATAAAACATAAAGGATTCAATAGAGCTAAACTATTTATGTGTTTTCACAGGAATATGATACTTGTAATTCTTAAAAATTGCATCACTGGGGTGGCTAGGTGGCACAGTGAATAGAAAAACACCTGCCCTGGAGTCAGGAGGACCTGAGTTCAAATCTGACCTCAGACACTTAAGACTTACTAGCTGTGTAAGTAAGCCTTAGGCAAGCCACTTAATCCCAATTGCCCTTCCTTCCCTCCTCTAAAAAGACCAAAAAAAATCAAATAAAAATTGCATCACTAAAAGTACAGCTAGAAGGAATATATACACACAGAGGTATAAGGTAAATTTGAGGGAGTGACCAATAAAATTAAAGGATTAGAAAAATGAGTATGATGGGTTCAAAAGGATGGGAAAGGATGAATCAGGTAAATTATTGCACAGGAAGAGGTAAAAAAAAACTTATCACAGTCAAGAGAAAGATGGGAGGAGGGTTGATGAGCATCACATGAAACATTCTCATCAGTATTTGCTCAAATATGGAATCATATACACAATTAGTTGAATATATAAATCTATCTTACCTAACAGGGAGGATATTTTAAGTAAAGGGGGGAAGAGGGATGAATAGAAGAGAAGGTATATTGAGGGAGGCAGTAGACAGAAGCAAAACACTTGTGAGGAGGAAAAGGTGAAAGGAGAGTAAACAGACAGGAGGAGAAATAGGATGGAAAGAAATATATAGTAATCATAACTATAATGGTAAATAGGATGAACTCTCCCATAAAATGGAGCCATATAGCAAAGTGGATCAAAAATCAGAATCCTACAATATACTGTTTACAAGAAACACATTTGAAGCAAACACACACACACACACACACACACAGTGAGAGTAAAGGTGTGGAATCAGAACAGAACTTATTATGCTTCAGCCAAAGTAAAAAAAAAAAAGCTACCAGATCTAAAACTGTATTATAAAGCAGCAATCATTGAACCTATTTGATACTGGCTAAGAAATAGAGTTGTGGATCGGTGGAATAGGTTAGGTACACAAGACTCAGTAGTAAATACCCATAGTAACCTAGTGTTTGATACATACAAAGAACCCAGCATTTGGAATTAGGACTCACTATATGACAAGAACTGCTGGGAAAACTGGAAAAGAATAGGCCATAAACTAGGTATACACCAACATCTCACAATAGATATCAAGATATGGTCAAAATAGGTACATGATTTAGACACAAAGGGTGACACTATAAGCAAATTAGAAGAGCAAGGAATAATTTACCTGTCAGATCTATGGAGAAAGGAAGAATTCATGACCAAAAAAAAAAAAAGAGAGAGCATTACAAAATGTAAAACAGACAATTTTGATTATGTTAAATTTAAAAGCTTTTGCACAAACAATCAATGCAACTAAAGTTAGAAAGAAAGAATAATATACGTATTTTTAAAATTCACCTAAGTGCCTAGCATGGTGCTGTTGGGACATATACATGCGGTGCTTAGTAGAGAGAAAAATGAAAAAGAATTTAGGAAGGGAGAGATGAAAGAAATAATGAAGATAGGATAGTATGGTCTATTGGTCTATTAGGTCAATTAAGTCTAGAATGGATGACCTTTGGGACTGACAAAAAAAGGATATTCACCAAAAAAAAGAGCAAGAAAAGAAGAAAAAAAAGGAAATGTTTGCAGAGAAAACATGGGACTTAGGAAGTCAGTAAGAAAAAAGAGTTATTTTTCTGGCCAAATCTCTAGTATTTTCTTATTTGAAAAGAATACTAGTTCATATTCAAATCTAAGATATCTCTCCATATGCCTAATACAATATTTCATGTCTCAACAAAGCATTTAATTCTGGCTGAATCACACAGATTCATATTGAAAATTGTCTTAGTAGTTATCAAGTCCAGCCCAGACCACCAAAAGAATCCTTGTGATATGATACCTGACACCTCTGCTTAAAGATCATCAATAAGGAGAAACCTACCACCTGTTGAAGCAACCTTTTCCTTTTTTTGATTGCTCTAATTTTTAGAAAACTCTTTCTGATATCAAGTCCAAATTTGAATTCACAGTTTCTAGTAATTGCCTCTGATTCCACCCTCTGGGGTCAAAAAGAACAGGACTATTTTTTTTTCATCTGACAGACCTTCAAATACTTGAACATAGCCATCATGCCCTCCCAAAATTTCTTTACATTAAATATGCCTAGTTCCTTCAACTAATCTTATCTCATATCACATGTACTCAACAACTTATATCTATTTAACTTTTTTTAATATGATAATTCTCACGAGGAAGTACAATTTTAGAAGTTAAAGTATCTGTATCTACATTGTTTGTGATCAGACCAATGGTTTTATTGGTACATGGAAAATCTACTGAGAAATGTCCTCTACCCATTTTGAGAGGCACCGCTCTGCAACTTAGAGACGTAGAGATAGGAAATTTATAGTCACTAAGAGATTAATTCACTTGTCTCAGGTCATAGATAGGTAGATAGATAGATAGATAGATAGATAGATAGATAGATAGATAGATAGATAGATAGACAGAGAGAGACAGAGAGAGAGACAGAGAGACAGAGAGAGACAGAGAGAGGGAGAGAGACAAAGAGAGAGACAGAGTCAGAGAGAGAGAGAGAGAGAGAGAGAGGAGAGAGAGAGAGAGAGAGAGAGAGAGAGAGAGAGAGAGAGAGAGAGAGAGAGAGAGAGAGGAGATAGAAACAAAGCTTGGTGGGAAGAAAGGAAATAAGCATTTTATAAATATTATCACATTTGAACTTCACGGCAACCCTTGGAAGGTAGGTGCTATTATGCTATTATTGTCTCCATTTTACCATTGAGAAAACCAGAGCAGACAGAGGTGAAAGGATTTGCTCAGGATCACATAACTAGTAGACATCTGAGACAGGATTCAAACTTAGTTTTCCTGACTCTAGACACAGTGCCCCATCTACTCTGCTACCTAGTGGCCTCAGAAAGAGAATACTACTAACAGAGATATTTTATTTATTTTATTCCTCCCCCTACTCAACAGGCTCGATTACATAGTAGTGTCTGCACACCATAGATATGCAATAAAATGGAATTCTGTCTAAAAGAAAAAAACAAGTGTGAATATATACTTTATAGCAGCAAAGTTTAATTCAGAATTTCTAAATTCCAGCTAATATTGGAATCTATCATTTTCCAGGAAAGTAAAAAGTTGGGAGAATAGATTTCCTAATTTCCCTTTCCTTAAAAACTATTGTGGTTATCATTAGGTGACATACTAAAAGAAAATGCTAGCACAATAGACAGACATACATCAATTAGTTACCAAATGTTTAATGGCTATGACATGTTCAAAGATATTCCAGGCACTAATCAAAAGAAGTATGAGGTGTGATTCCTGCCCCCAGGAAACTTAAGGTTTAGTTGCAGAGATAAAAATAACATCCATGAAAAATAATCACATGCTAACTCAAAGAAGTATGATAAGAAAAATCAGCGTATGGTAGAATAATTACCAAAAACTTAACGGAGAAGATGGGACTGAGGTAAACTTTGAAAGGTAGATAGGTTTTAGATTAGAAGGGGGAAACAAGGAAATGGCTTTCTAAGTGAGGAGAACAGTATGAATACAGCTTCAGAAGCAAATATGTTCATGACTTTCCATAGCAATGGAATTTAAATGATATAAAGAACATGTACGGGAAATAATTGGACTTTTACCATTTTTCTGCTTTCCTTTCAATTCTGGCTGCATTAGTTTTATTTGTGCAAAACTTTTTAATTTCATGTAACCAAAAATATACATTTTACTTCTCATTCTCCTTTCTGTCCCGTGTTTGGTCATAAAATCATCTCTTATCCATAGACCTGACAGGTAATTATTTTCCTTGCTCTTAAAATTTGTGTATGATATCATCCTTTACATCTAAATCATGTATTCACTTTTACCTTATCTTAGTATAGGATGTGGGATATTGGTCTATGCCAGTTTCTGCTTGGGGTGTATGGGATATTCAGAGAGAACTAGCACCTCTGGTGTGCAGGCTTACTGAGCCCTTCTCAGGGCTGGTCATCTGCTTTTGGTGTTCACCTTCACCAAATTCTCACCAGTGGCTCCAAGAAGCTGTAGCATGTGCAATACCCTGGTACAAATAAGGTAACCCTGGTTAGACCTCAAACCCTTTTGGTGACTTTGGGGGATATCTATCCCAAGCATATGAAGACTTCCCCCAGCAAAATTAGTAGATGAGAAAATTTGTTCCAATGTCTATGAAGGCAAATGTAGCAGGTGCTGTGGAGTACTTAGAGCTTGGTCAAACACTGAAGACACCAAGGTTATCCACTGCATCCCAGGCCATCCCAAGTTTACCTGATTTTTGTCTTGCCACTGGACTTTGATGACCCTAGAAGAGAGAATGAGACTGATGACTTTATGCAACTTTGCCTCACTTAAATCCAATTCACCTACAAGTCAAGACATCACCCCATGATGTTGTCAGTTCACTTTGAAAACAAAAGATAAACAATAACACGTTTCTTCTTAGTGAATGATTTTTTCATTCATTCATTCCTTGCCATAGCATAAAAACATAAGACAAATAATACGAGCATGCCCATCAATAATGAAATACAATAATCAAATAAATATAAGTGTGCATTATATATATATAACATATACACACATACATGCAAACACATATCTATTTCATAGATCCCAGATTAAGAGCCGTGTGTGTGTGTGTGTGTGTGAGATCCCAGGTTAAGATCCCCTCTCATAGTCCAAATCCCATAAATTTTCAGGTGACAAAAATTAGATCCTGAGATGTTAAGCAATCTATCCATTGAAACATCTACAATAAGAAGAATAACTGGTATTCAAATCAAAAGCATCTGACTAAATCGATATCTCTTTTCAATCCCTCAAACTGTATCCTTATTCTAACTTGCTGCCTCCACAGCTTACCTTGCTTGTTCACTTAAATTTTAAGCCATATTTCAGGCATTAATATCTATAAAGATGAAGGAATTAACTTCTTTAAAATCCAAGTAAATGAAGGTGAAAAGGCTGATTCATAAGAAAGACTCAGAATTAGACCAACAAATTAGGCAGAAGACTGCTTTCAGTTCCCATTATCAGACTGTTTGACCACAGTGTTCCCTTTCATGAGGCAAAACATGTCAAAGCTGCCTTCTTTTCCAGAAAATTTCCACTTGTCATAGACCTTGATCCAAGAGGAACTTGAGTGATCTAAGCTCTCAGAAGTTTTGCTGATCAACAGATCACCATGAAATACTTTAACAGGCAGAGGAATAAGGGGGTAAAAAGTTGGATGAGAGGATTTGACATAGGCTAAGACAATGTAGACTTAGAGGAGAGTTTTGAGGTCACCTTGCCCAACTCTTTCATTCTAAAAATGGGAAAAATGAGGCCTAGAGAAAAGAAACAGCATGTCTAATGTGGCAAAACATAGCAATCCATGCCCTTTGACTCCAGTATTTTTTCAACTACATCACATTACCTACCTTTGCATGTCATTCACCTAAGTCAGGTACTTTACCTGTCCACCTCCATTTAACCTGTCTTTTACAATATCTTTTCTTGAATGTAAAAGCTTGGATGCCACAAAAATGGCATGTTCACACTGGCTCTCCTTCAGCTGCTAGGGAATCCCTTCAGTTGTTAAATCTAAGATGAAGAGAGGAATTTTGACAGGTGAGTAAGGGAAAGGAGGATTCTGGTAGCTGGAATTAAAAAAAACATTAGGTTTAACTGCTGAGTTATTTGACTTTTTTTCCATTTGTGTTAAAGTCTTGCAATATGTAATTATAAGCTGGATCATATTTAAATATCTCTTTTGTACTTGCTAAGACCTAAATTGCTGGGGGCTGTAGTAATCAGTTTGGCAGCCTTAAACCTAAACGACAGGACTGCACTTTTTTTCCTTTAACTCATCAACAAACCTTGGTCACCTTTAATCATCAGGCAGTACTCAGGTCAAATGCCACTGTTTCCTATTCAATGTCATCCAAGCTAACATTTTACCAGCTGCAGTTTGTCCCAGAAAACTATTGCAACCTCTAGAGAAAAATATGTGTTACAGTTCCACTTGACAGAACGATTAAGGAATCTTACAGCATTTCAGCGTGTGGTCAGGGCTCTGTTTGCCTTGGCATAGGAAACCTCAGCTTCAGCTGGCATTTCCTAAAGAGGTAGTATATTCCATACCCACATAAAGACAGTCGGACAAACGACTCCCCCCAGCTAACATGCTCAACCCTCCAATGAACCGCCAAAGCTGAACACCATCACATGGCACTTACCTGAAAGGATGATGTCATTATCATGTGTTAGAAAAGTCCCTAGCAAAGGTCCACAGATTGAAATAGGATTCATTAAGTCTGCCCCAAATTGTACCTCCATTTAATGGAATTCAAGAATCAAAAAGGGTTTGAACACCAGGGAACATCTGGCCAATATTTACATCTTCTGTTTAATTTGGATGCTTAAGTTTAGTTTTCAAGATGGCAGTGTATAGTAACAAATTAAGGCCATCACTCTGCTGCAGTTTAGAAAACTACATTTTGTTTATAGTTTCTCATATTAATACCTCATCCACTTGGGCAATGTTCCATGTGAAAAATATACCTAAAACCACCCTTTTTAAACTTAGAAATATACTAGATTAACAGAAAGAGTTCTTTTTTCAGTGTGTGATAAAGATGTTCAGATGACAGAAATTCAAAATTAACTGGATTGGGGTTTGAATTTTCATTTTTCAGTCATTTTAAAGAGAAAATGAACATTTAAAAATATTTTTCTTTGGAAGAGCTATTTTTTCTAAGATTAATGTTACCATGGAGGAGAGAGGAGTTTTCTCTGATGGATATTTTTAACCCAAATTATTTAACTCAAAGAGTACATTAGCAATATACAAGCAACCACATACTACTGAATGCAGAGTTTCATTAAATGTTACTAGGAAGCTAAATTGGCCAGGTGACAGTATACTAAGTTACTGATAAACTCTTTTGTTTGCATACAGATAGAGAACTCTCAGAATATTATGGATACTTCATAGTTTGGTTCGAATTTGAATCTAAACCCATAGAAACATTCTTTACTTTTGTACCAACTCAAATTTACCCCATCCAAAAATCTCAATTTTCTTCTACATACATGGAATATATTGATATTTTAAGTTTGGTTTGTTTTGGGGTTGGGGTTTTTTTTTTGGTTTTTTACAATTGTCACTATCCCAAACTATCATAGGGCCTTTAAGCCTACACATAAACTTATAAGAAGTACAGATATGAATCAAATGCCACCATGTCAAAACATATCTTAATCATATGAACAGTATAGCAGCTTTCAGCTTCTGGCCTGTTAGAAAACATATCAAAGTGATTTGAAATATTAAGTCACATCTTTTGTTTTCCTGAATTAATCAGCTATTGAACTTTACACACTCTAAAAATTCAGCTGAAACAATCACATTAGCCATTGATATAGAAAAAAAGTATGTAAATTGTTCCCTTTGAGGGTCAAGGACTTTTCCAATTTAGTCCTAGCACAATATCTCCAAGAACCTCCTGACTTTTGTTTTAGCCATCAGGGACTTCTTAGGGCTTCTCTGATGGAGGACTTTGAAAAATCTATTCTCCTTGCTCTCCTTGATTTACCTCTCTACAACAATTAGTACTGCTGCACTTAGATTCATTCCTCAGTTTTTATAATGATTCTGTATCCCAGTGTGTCTATGTACAAACCCCAGTCTCCATCTCCAACTACTGCCTTCCCTATTCCAATTTCTCTCAATCTTATCTCTACAATGTTTACCCAACCCTTCCACTGTGTCCTCTGGATGCCAATTTCGTAATTAACAACTTTCTTTCATCTTCAGACCTCTTTCTTTCTCATTCTTTGCAGCTTCAGGCACTCATTAAGATCTAACTCCCTCATAATAATACTGCTTCCTTTTCCATACTTCCCAGGGAGAATTATCTGCATAGTCTTTTATCAAGATAGTGTTCCTTATTCCTTACAATCCCTTACTCTGTGATGTGCCCTCCTTATAAGCTTTGACTCTTTCCACCCTTCAGTTCCTTCCCAAGCCATCACCACTGCCTTGTCTATACTCACCTTTCCTACATCATGATCCCTTACTGAACCATTTCAACTCTACATTGTTCACTAGTCTTGAATTCCTTGTAACTCTGTCCTATGGCCAATAATTCCTTGCTAAACCCTGGTCCAGAATTCCTCTCTCAATCTGTTTCTTTCTCTTATATTTCATGTTGCTTAATGGCACTAGAGAAATCACAAAACCATGCTGATTGTATCTGAAAAAAATGCATTTTATCTAATGTCAGTACAACCCTCACTAAAGCAAGTCATTGTTTTTCTCCTCCCTTTTCAAATCACTATCCCACTTTCCACAGCTGTTCCAAACATTTTCATCTTTCTACAAGCCTCCCACAGAACCTACTGCCTCATCTCCATATTCTTTGCTAAGGACCTTACCTTATATTTCACTGAAAAAATGAAAGCCATTTATTGAAAGCTTTCTCTTTCCCCTCCTGTTTATGTCACATTGCTCAGACTCCTTTCCGCACTATTTCTTCCTTCCATCTTACATAACTGGAATCCCACCTTCTACAAAGAAGCCTTTCCTGGTTTCTCCAAGCAGATTCCTCTCACAGATTAACTTCCATCTACTCTGTTTACATTTTAAATGTACCTATTTATTTTCATATTCCCTCTCCTCCCTCTGCCCCATATGAGCTCCTTGATTGACTGTTTTTGTCTTTCTTTGTCTCCCAAAGCTTAGCAGAGTGCTTGAAACATAGTAAGAGTCTTTTAAATGTTTCTTCATTAACTGATTGATTGGAAAAAACACAAAGGTGCCAAAAATATATTGAGAAAGTTGTGTTGCTTAAATCTTCCCTAAAGACACCTTTGGTCAGGCTTTCTTTGTCATTTGAGATAATGTAAAAGGAAGCTTTTTAAAATTAGTCCAAGAGAAATAAAGTCAAGATAAAGACATTGAGTGTCAGCAGGCCACTTTCAACAAAAAGTGTTAAAATTTGAAATGATGTAAAATTGCTCCTTTTTCCCCAAGATGAGTTAACTTTGGACAAGAGTCATTAAACCTCTTTTAACTGATAAAAAAAAGTCTACATGATAGAAAATAGCTTCAATCGGCTATGATAACCACTGAAGGCAAATTTTCCTTGACAATAATTTGGTTCAATTGATTCTGAAGAACATTTACCACCAAGAATAATTTTCAGACTCAAATCCCTCATGCCTGAAAATCTGTTCTGTCACTGACTAGTCCTTGACATTTCCATTCAAAGAAAGTAATTTAATTTAGGAACAAAGTACTTTTTTTTCCATTATGAAAGAATGCCTGAATAGTTTTGGGCTATCAATAAGTTTCATCACATGTACCTTTTCCCAAAAGATGTGCCTCAAAACACAATGGATGCTGGTCCAAGATTTCATATTATTTTTAAAGGAAAATCAAGCAGCTGGACTTTGTCTTTACTACATCTTGCATTTAGATTTTCAAATTTATCTCAATTCTATAACCAAAAAAAAAATATGAAGAGACCAATATGTTCTTTCAGTGATCATCCCATGTTTTGCGTGATAGCTATATGGTTTTACATTAGTAATCAGTAAACAGATCCAAATATAGACCTTCATTTGGATTTGGGTCGCAGACTTTGCCTTCCTTTCCTAACATTTATTATGTTACTGCTTTACAAGCACTGTAGTACCAAGTATGTGACTCAAACAGTGATTTTTCAATGCCTTAAAATGTCAGGAGAGAACAAAGAATCTAAAACACACATTTATAATACAGATTGTAACTTTAGTATTATATATTATGTTATGCCATAATTCAGTGATGCTACTATTGCCAGGATCCCAATTAATTTGATACAATGAATCCTGACCTTGAAGATAGAAGAAAACATAGTCCCCGGGGCAGCTATGTGGCGCATTCAATAGAGCACTGGTCTTGGAGTCAGAAGGACCTGAGTTCAAATCCAGCCTTAGACACTCTACCCAAAAAACTAGCCATGTGACCTTGGGCAAGTCACTTAACCCCAACTGCCCTCCAAAATACATACATACATACATACATACATACATAAATAAATGAATAAATAAATAGATGAATAGATAAATAAATAAACAAACAAAAAATAAATAAATAAATAAGTGAATACATGAATGAATGAATGAATGAACGAATAAATAAATAAATGAATGAATGAATGAATGAATGAATAAATAAAATTAAAAAGAAAAAGAAAACATAGTCCTATCTGCCCCCAAGACAGTTTCTTTTGGGGATTTATAGGTGTTTTCTTTAATGATAAGCACATAGCACGTTGTTACAAATCAATGGGCCTGGGCTTTAAGAAATGGTTCCTCTACTTTTATTCTTTTGACCAGCTATTATGCAGCTGGTCAACAAGCATTATTATATGGTAGGCACTACTCCAGGGGTGCAAAGGAAGATTAAAAGCAAAAATCCTCCAATCTTAAATAGTGTACATTTCTAATGAGATTCTGAAGATCTTCCCTGCCCCTTGGCCCCTTGATAGGCTTAAGCAAATCTGAGGACCTTCCCTGATTTGAAAATACTCTCTGGGAGCAGAGACAAGATGGCGGTGTAGAAGCAGCAAAGCCTCGCAGCTCCCACAGAGCTACCCTAAATACCCATAAAATATGACTCTAAATAAATTTTAGGGCTCCCAAACTCACAAAAATACAGAAAACACATCTCTCACTGAAGGCAGCTTGGCAGGAGGGGCTCATCACGGCAGGCTGGATGCTGAGGCCAGCCCAGCCCAAAACCAAAACCATGGCCAGGCCCCAGGTTGTCCGGGAGGAGCCACAGAGTGAGTCTACCCCAGAGAGCAGATATACAGCACCTGAAGCAATCTCCACATCTATTAAGCCAGGAAAAAGAAGGATTAGAAAAAGGTCAGTGAAAGTGAAGCTTTCAAGCTAAATTTGGGGACAGAAAAGCAGTTTGGCAGATCTGCCTCCAGGGCAAGGAAGCAGTGGGGGAAGGGCAGGATTTGCTACAACTGGCAACTGCCTCCACTAGGCTGCTTCAGAACTCCTGGCCTGCGGACTTGCAGGAGGGCTGAGACAATTGATCAGGGCCAAGAGCTCTTACACTGAGTGGCCTGGATCCAAACTGCTGCAGCACCCCCACCAAATAGCTCCAGTAGCTGTGAAAACCCCAGCTTTTTGAGACATAGCTTTCCAACCTGGAAGCAGAGTGCTACAGACCTCAAAAAATCAACCAATTAATTGACTGTCCAACATGAGGGAAAGGAAGCAAAATAAGAACAGCAATAAAATTCTAGAATCCTTTTTTGTGGACAAAAAGGATCAAAGCATGGAACGGGAGGAAGACAACACAGTTAGAACTCCTACACCAAATGCTTCCAAGACACTTGAAGACTGCCTAGAAGCTATAGATAGTCTAAAAAAGGACTGTGAAAAACAAATAAGAGAAGTGGAGGAAAAATTGGGAAGAGAAATGAGAATGAAGCAAGAAAATCACAAAAAGAGAGTCAACAACCTGACTGAAGAAAACAACATTTTAAAAAACAGATTAACTCAAATGGCAAAAGAGGCCCAGAAAACCAATGAGGAGAAGAATGCCTTAAAAAGCCAAATTTGCCA
>JAQQSW010006132.1:0-14020 GCA_028646575.1 Pseudocheirus occidentalis | reverse complement strand
GAGCAAGTCAGAAGAAGGGCACCCTGGCAATGAAACTGAGGGTAGTGGTCCAGGTGTGGTTTCATCACTCAGTGGTGCAGAACAGCAAGACAGGCACAAAGAAAAAATGGTCACCATATGGAGGAAATGCGTTGCCTGTGAGATGAAGCACACCCCCTACCTCCATGGAGGAATCTTAGGGGAAAGCTAAAGTTATCCCGTGCTGGTAATGGCTATGCCACTGCAAACTCATGGAGAGACATGAGGACACTATGAGATGGACCCCAAATCAACAGTTATTGACAGACCCGTAGAATCACTGAGGTGGAAGAGATATTAAAGGTCAGCACTTAGCCGATGCCCAAATACCTTCCCCAAGACCCCTGACCAGTGATCATCCAGCCAACATTTAAATATCTCCAGGGAAAGTGAACTTAGTACTTCATAGGGCAACTCTTTTGACTTTCAGACAAATTGTTAAAATTATTAAAAAGATCCAAAATCTGCCTGGTTCTCTTGCTTGTGGTCATATAAAAGAAGCCCATTTCTTCAGACTCACACATTTATCTTGAAGATACCTTAGAAATCATTAAGATAAATCCCCTCATTTTACAGAAGAGAAAATAGGTCTCACTTATTCAAAGTTTGTAGCCCTCTGACAATGTAAATACAGCTATATGTCACCTTTAATACCTTTTTCCTAAGTTATATACATACTTAGTCATTTTAAATGTGCTTAGCTTTCTTTTAATTCTTTCCTATCAGAAGATTACAGGAATATTAATGGAAGGGACCTTAGGGATAGTCTTATCCAAATTTCTCATTTTATAGATGAGGAAACTGAGAACCAGTAAGGTTGAGTGACTCACCCAAGGTCATATAGATAGTAAGTGAGCCAGACTCCAGGGACCTGGCCCTCTAACTCCAGATCCTGTATGCTTCTCCTTTATGCTATGCTGAGACATTGGTACCCGTTCTGCATCAAACAGCAAGTTGCATTAGGAGACTGTTGCAATAAAAAATGACAAAGGTAATGAAGGACTGAATATGGGTTATAATGAGCCTGAAAAGGAAAAGAAATATGTGCAGAGGTAAAATTGACTCACATAGTGGCTACCGGTAAGAGCAGGGGAATGTGGGGGAAGACTAAGAGATGGTTTCATCCTCAATGACTAGGAAAATGGTGGAACCATTAACAAAAGTAATAAAGTTCAGAAAGGGACATATTTCACAAGGAAGATAATTCACAATAATTGCAAAAGGAAAAATATTGTTATTAGTTATTAAGGTAAGTTTGAAGTACTGGTGAAACATTCAGGGATAGGAAAGGAAGGAAAGAGACTAAAGTCAGGGGAAAGAGCCCTGGAAATGCCTGTACTTAAATGGTGGGAGGAGGAAGAAGAGCTATAAAATAAGTAGAGAAACAAGAAAAAGAAAAAACACAAGAGTGCTATATCACAAAAGATGAAAGAACTAAGAATTTCATAGAAGGGTAGGCTAGTCACCAGATTCTGCTTCTGCATAAAGGTCGAGTAAAGACCATTGGATTTAATAATTAAGTAGTCACTGGTGACATTAGAGAAAGTAGTTTTAGTAGAGTACTAGGGGTTGAAATCAGATTAGAAATGGTTTAAGGGTGAGTGGGTGATAAGAAAGGACTGAAAACAATTCCTTTCAACAAATCTGGTGAGAAAGGCCAAGATTGTGTTGACTCCAACATGAATTTTCTCTGGCTGTTCTAGGTCTGGTTCAGTTACTCTTCCGAAATCCATCTTCTTAAAGTACTAATCAGTTTCCTCATTGACACATTGGAAATTCAGGTATTAGGATCTAAATCTGGCAGTTTCACCTTCATTAATGATGAAAATAAATCAAAACAAGGATTTGGTATTCATTGCATATAGACAATAAATATATAAGACTAAAAGACATTCCCTAATAAATAAATGGTCAAGGAATATGAACAAATGCTTTTCAAAAGAACATTTGCAAATTACTGACAACATAAAACAATGCTATAAAACAATGATGGTAAGAGAAATGTAAATCAAAACAAAACTGAAGTTTCACCTTATGCCCAGGAAATTAGAAAAGATGATAAATGATGGAAATAATCAACGCTGAAAGAGTTTTGGAAAGATAAGCCTGCCAGTGTATTGTTGGTAGAGCTTTTAACCATCACAACAGTTAGTACAACTCAGAATTAAGCAAATAAAGTGGCTAAAATGTCCATACCCTATGAATCATGGCTTCTACTACTAGCATTTATCCCCCCAAAGGGGACATTACAAAGAGAAAGGTTCCATATATACTAAAATGTTAATCTCAACATGTTTTACCATAACAAAGAAATGGAAATAAAGTAGATATCTTTTAATTGAGTAATGGCTAAATAAATTTTGGTATATGGGTTTAGTAGAATATTACTATGCAACAAGAAATGACAAAAGTGCTAAATGTAGAGAAGTATGGAATTATTTGTCTGAACTGATGCAAAATAAAGTAAGCAGAGCCAATAAAACTATATATATGACTGCAACAATGTAAATGCAAAGAATAACACCAAAAATTTTTTTCAAACAACTGAAAAAGAATAAACTTGACTCTAAACAAAAGATACAATAGGATCCCTCCTCCCAATCATACCTCTTACCCTCCCCTTATCTGCAGAGGTGGGGGGGGGGGGGAGTGGGAAGAGGTCCAGAGGCATAGAACATCACAGTTAATGTCAGGTTTTTTTTAAATGTGTTGACTGATTTTACTGGATTTTTTTCCTTCTTTTTTCTTATTTCTTTTTAAATGAATTCTGTCTCATAAGAAATGGCTCTCTGGAGCAGCTAGGTGGCACAGTGAATAGAGCACTGGCCCTGGAGTTAGGAGGACTTGAGTTCAAATCCAGCATCAAATACCTAACCCAAAACTAGCCATGCGACCTTGGGCAAGTCACTTAACCCCAATTGTTCTACCTTCCCCCCCTCTAAAAAAATTAAAAAAGGTTCTCTGAGACAAAGGAGAGGGACAGATACAAAGAGAAATTTAGGTGATGTGAAAAGAAAAAGATATCAATAAAAACATCTATTTTGTAAAGAAATAAACCGATGTAGAAAGGAAGATAAATTTGTTTCAATTTTGACCTATTTGTTTTTGTCCTGCCAGTTCTATGTCCATGGGATGATGGGATTTGGTTGGATTTCTTGACAAGTTTTCTGTAGACTTGTTTTTGCTATTTTATTTTGCGATTCTGCTCATCTTTATCAACTATCCTCTTCAGTTTGCACTAAAAATTAGTTTATACCCTTATAATATATGCCTTATACCCTTATATATACCCTTTTATGATTCTCAAGTACAGTAGATGAGCTGTACTGACCAAGAGAGTTTCTTGGGTTACATTGACCTCCTCATTGTGATAACTGCTTTATAATGATGAAACTTTTTTGGAAATGGTGATAAGATCTGTATCTTCCATTTTCCATTTCCCATTTTTTGGCATGAATGGCTCATTTAAATAGGTCATATTGAATCCATTTGAGGTGTTTAAATGTTCTTTTTTATCCTTCTAATTTGATTTTGATTTTGACTTTTACTATAATCAGCTTGTGGCCTCATTGATCCTAGACAGTGAATTCTGCTACATTAGTAACCAGTTGTTTCGCCTTTCTTAAGATAAAATAAAGCTCCTTTTTTGTGTGATATTGTTTGGTGCTTTCTGTTCCAGCATCTTCATACCTTCTTCTGGAAGAAAGTCTTCAGGATATATGTGTGAGGTTTCTGAATACTATCTAACCTTTTGGGGTTTTTGTTTGTTTCTGAGATCTAAATCACAGTTTCCAGGACATTTTCCCTATTTTCACCTGTACTTACCCTCACATGGAAGTCCCCAAGTATACTTAGGCACATCTGGACTAGGTTTTTCAGATCTTGTCATGCTCTCCTGTCTAATTTCTGTTTCTCTTCATTCTCTTCTACAGGTGTGGGGGAGAGGCATAAGTATCTTCCTCTTAGTCTTTCAGTGAATGTTCATAATGAATGCTACAACATACAATGACCAAGTGTGATGTTTCTTGTTCTCTCTGGGCACATGAGGGAACAATCAACTACTTTGTTTCCTTTCAGAGGAGGACCCATGAGCCATCTTTCTACTTAGTTTCAATTTCTGTTTGTCATTTGATTTCAGTTTATCCTATAATATGAATCAGAGCATCACAGAATTTCAGAGCTCCAAGGGACCAAAGGGGATATCTAGCCCAAGAAACAATCCTCACCATACAAATCCCTTGAAAATCTTCAGAGAAGGGGAAACTACAGCCTCCAGAGGGATCCCATTCTCCTTTAAAATTGCTCCAAATTTAAGTTTTCGTTAGGTGGTTCAGTTCTTTCAATAATATACTAGTTGATCTCTGGACAAAGACCTTATATACTACCCCCTGTCACTATGGAAGTGGAAACAAAAATGACTGAGTCATTTTGACTTTTTTCAGGTGACTGGCCTCTATATTTAGCCAGGTTGTTTCTCAAACAGTAGACTAAGATTATTTATCATTGGAACTGGTCTTCCCAGCCTCTACTAGAGCTCCATCTTAGCAGAGCCTTTGAGATCATTAGGATATCTCTTTGCAGTGACAAAACCTTGCAATATTTATGGATGCCAGTTGAACACTCTATCTTTTATTTCTCATTCTTGCTAAATGAGCAACCTATCTCCTTTTCCTGTTATATATGCTCTTAACAATATGTTTAGCAGTGCTTCTTGGGCAAATCACCATTAGAAAAAGATATAGCCTATTTGCATCTACCATGAATGTTTCCATTACTCTATTCAATTACCTACAATTCTGATGCTGGTGGTATATGTGATTCACAGCTATATCATTCCACTGGAAGAATATTGGTATTAAGCAGATGGGATTTGTGTTGGGGAATATTTTATGATCATTGGAATCCATGTATAATTCCAAGATGTAATTCAATCTACTCTCACCACCTCTATTAAACCCTAGACTTAGTTCATTTGCCCATTTACATTAACAATGTAACATATATGAACTGATATATTGATTTAATGAACTGCCTATACAATTGAAGTTATAATCTGAGCAATTACCTTTTCTTTTTTTTTCTTGAAATTTTTTTCTTGATATAGCGTCTTCCTTTCTTTCCTGGTCTGTAAGTGCAGTGGCTGCTCACAATCTCTGTACTGATTAGTATAGAAGCTTTGACCTGCTTCATTTCTCACCTAGGTTGGTTCGTTCCCCCTTAAGCAGTCTGGTGCACCCAAACCCCCTTCCCTCCTTGTCCTCATATTGGTACCAGACTTGATGCAGACATAAAAAACCAGACATCAAAGCAGCTTAGGTCTACCACAACTCAGAACTCCCAAATCCAAATGAGCCATCGAGATTAACCTCTTCAGTAGTGGGAATTGCATAGAAATGAACCACCACAGATGGTGACAATAGTCATTCAATTTTATTTTTCCATTTTGCTAAGCCAACTCTTTTTGGGTGGCTATAAACTCATTGAATAAATGTTATGGTAATATGGGCCTTGAGTAATATCAACACAATACCATTTGCAGTGGGGGAGCATCTGTAGACCTTCACTCTCTTGGAGGATTTCCACTTCCATCTGGATTCTATGAGAAATATCAGATAAGATGACTAAGTAGTCATAACTAAGATTAGCTTCCCTTCATCACCTCAAAGCAGCAACAAATACGTCAAGTCAAGTAAAAGAATAACAACCAAAAAAGCAAGAAATTCCCAAAGGGAAAATCTTGCAGAAAAGCTTAGAGAGAAGAAATTAATAACAAAATAAGAGTTCCCAGTACAATATTACATGGCAAAAGAAAGCCAGAAGACTAGAAGAGGGGGGGAGGTGAAGAATGTTATAATCATGACTAGATCGAGCCAGTAATACCATTGCTAATTTATTGACAATAAGAAAATATTTACCTATGGGAAAAATATCCATAGCAATGCTACTGGTAATTGAAAAAAAGTGGAAACAAACTGTGTCCAACTATTAGGATGTAGATAGACAGACTGCGGTCTATGAATATTATGGATTTTTATTGTGAAAGGTGGATATGAATCATTCTAAGAGTCTTGGGAAGACTTTCATGAAGTGATGAGAGTAAAAAAATCAGAGCCAAGGGATAGAAACATGATGGCTACAGCTATGTAAATGATGATAACTTTAAATATCACTCAATCTACAAGCATTTATTAAGTACCTGATTTGTGTCAGGCATTATGCTAAGTACTTGGGATACAAAGAAAGGCAAAAACAATCCCTGCCCTCAAGAAGCTCATCTTCTAAAAGACAACACGAAGTAACTATGCATTTATAAGATATGTCCAGGGTAACTGGAGGTAATCTCAGAGGGGAAGCAGTAGGATTATAGGGAACTAGGAAAGGCTTCTTGAAGAATATCCTCAAGAATCACATACGATGGACAAAGTCGGCATTAATTTGTTAAAGTTCAAGAATTCGTGCCTTTCACTTCTTTTAACAAATGTTAATTACAAAAAGTATAAGGTTCATTATAATCAGTTGCAATCACTCTTTTAGCTGTTTTGCTTGTTTATTATCAGAGAATACACCTGGTTGGTAGATAGTCTATGTTTGCCAAGGTGCTGGAGGAAGGCATTTAACTTTTCAGTGTTCTAGGCAACTCTCTAAGACTGCTGTCTTAGATTGGGCAGAGTAGGTATCAATCTGCCTTTGTAAAGGGAGCATCCTCACCTAGAGTTTCCCTGTGCTGTTGTAATCACTAGTTCCTTCCCTCTCCCTATTTGACATGTCAAAACAAAATGTAAGCTTTGAATGATGTGTAGGACACTTTCCATGGCAGCAAATACCTTTAGCAAGGGAAAGGGAAAGGGGGGGGCAGAGAAGATAAACATGTATATAGCTAATATTATTTGCCAGATCCTGTGCTAAATGCTTTATAGATAGATACCTTCTCATATGATCCTGACAATAACCTTGGGAGGTAGGTGTTGATATTATCCCCATTAAGGGACTTGCCCTGGGTCACATAGCTCATCAGTGTCTGCAATCAAATTTGAACTCAGGTCTTTCTGACTCCAGGCCCAGTACTTTATACACTGCTCCACCTAGCAAGTATATTGTCCCCCTGTCCATATCTTGCTTGATATTGATATTCAAGGATCATTAAATAACTTTCTCTCTGTTATTGTATCTGTCTGTGGTTATTTCTGTCAAGGGATATGTATATTTTGAAACATGTGTTAGAGACACTTTGTTGGAGGTACTTAAGACTATATTTTGCTCTAGAGTCAAACAATAACATAAATACATAGTTCTGTATTCTCTACACCTCTCAGCATGGTAAAGGGGAAAGAGAAAACCTCTGGAGTCAGAAAACTTGGGCTTGAATCTCACCTGGGATGTCACAGTGGTACAGTAGAAAGAGCACTGGGCTTGGAGACAGGAAGATCTGGGTTCAGATGTGACCTCAGACACTTACTAGCTGTGTGATCCTTGGCAAGTCATTTAACTGTAAAATGGGGAGGAGAATAGCACCTACCTCCCAAGATGGTGGTGCAATCCAATGAGAATATTTGTAAAGTGTTTTGCATAGGGCTTGAAACATGTTGTTCAGTTGTTTCAGTTCTATTCAACTCTTCATTTGGGGTTTTCTTGGTGAAGATAATGGAGTGATTTATCATTTCCTTCTCCCATTCATTTTACAGATGAAGAAACGGAAGCAGAGTCAAGTGACTTGTCCAGGGTCATACAGCTAGTAAGTGTCCAAGATGAGGTTTGAATTCAGGAAGATGAATTCTGGCTCCTGGCTCCAGCATTTTCTCCACTGTGCCACCTAGATACCCCTAGCATGTGTTAGTTACTATATAAATGTTAGCTATTGTTCTTATTAATATATACATATACATATATATATATATATAATTCTTTTTTTTCCTTGTGACCTTGGGCGAGGAATTTAACCTCTTTAGGTCTCAATTTCCTTTGTAAAATGAAGGCCTAGACTAGATTGCTTTTTGGATTCCTTCTAGCCCCAGATCTATGATGCTGTGAATCAATTATATGCTTATGAAGATGTGCTCTGCTATGGAAAATTGTATGTGAAAGTCCAACTGTTCCCTTCCCACATTTCATCAATGACATCTTCAGCACATGGATAAACCCTCCTCATGTCATTTTAGACATCATAAAATATATATATATGTATATATACATATACATACAACATATGCTTGTTATATACAGTGTATATACATATTTATGTCTCCCAGATCACCCTTTTCCAGTAATAAAACTATTTTTGATATTTGTTACCCTTTTTCAATTTTTCCCTTTTAGGAATGTCTTGAAAATCAATTCTTTGATGTATTTAAAATGTGTTATCTACCACCTTGGGTTTGTTCTTCACAAACTTGGGCACATTACTTGCTTGCTTTCTCTATACTCACCTTCATATTGAAAACATCATTATCTTGGTTTCAAGGATCTTAGACAGTTCTTTCTAGTATTTCTTTAATTAGTGATCCTTTGTTAACTATGATGGTTTGCTTATGCTCAACATGAGGACTGAAAATTGGAACTTATGTGCCAAAACTATTAAACTGTGCATTCCCATTGACCCAATGATGCCACTCCTGGATCTATATTACAAGGAGATCAGAGAAAGAGGAAAAAAGACCCAAGTGTACAAAAATATTAATGGAGTAGCAAAGGGTGCCCATCAATAGGGAATGGCCCAACAAGTTATGGTATATGAATAGAATGGAATATTATTGTGTAAGTCACTTAACTTTTGTATGCCTCTGTTTTCTCAAGTGTAAAATGGAAATAATGAGAGCACCTACCTCACAGGGTTGTTGTGAGGATCAAATGAATTGTTGTAAAGTGCTTAGTTCTGTGCCTACTACATAGTAGGTGTTATATATAAATGCTTGTTCCATTCCCCTGTGAGAAATGATGAAAGGGGTGGCATCAGAAAAACCTAGAAAAGCTGCATGACTGATACAAACTGAAGGGAGAAAACCCAGAAAATATTTAAATAATAACAATATTTGCAAGACCAAAACTTTGAAAAGCTCAGAGACTCTGACCATCCACTGTAACAAACCACAATTCCAGAGGACTCATGATGAAACATACTGCCCACCTCACAAGAAAAAGGTGATGGACTCAGCTTGCACTTTGAGGCAGACAGACAGACAGACAGACAGACAGACAGACAGATAGATAGATAGATAGATAGATAGATGGATGGATGACAGAGAGAGAGACAGATAGACAGATGACAGATGATTGATAGAGGATAGATGATGATGATAGATGATTGATGAATGATAGATGATTGATGAATGATAGATGGATAGATAGATGATAGATGATATATAGATAGATAGATGATAGATAGATAGATGACAGATAGATAGATGATGATGATAGATGATAGATGATTGATAGATGATAGATAGATAATTGATAGATAGATAGATGATTATAGATAGATAGATAGATAAATGGATAGATAGACAGACAGATGGATGATAGATGATAGATGACAGATGATTGATAGAGGATAGATGGATAGATATAGATAGATAGACAGAGACAGACAGACAGATAGATAGATGATAGATGACAGATGATTGATAGAAGATAGATGATGATGATAGATGATTGATAAATGATAGATGGATAGATAGATAGATAGGTAGGTAGGTACAGAGATAGATAGATAGATTGATAGATAGATAGATGATAGATGATGATAGATGATAGATGAATAGATAGATAGATAGATAGATAGATAGATAGATAGATAGATAGATAGATAGATGTGGATGGATGGATGGATGGATGGATGGATAGATAGATAGATAGATAGATAGATAGATGTGGATGGATGGATGGATGGAGGGATGAAGGGATGGATGGAGGGATAAAGGGATGGATATAGATATAGATGTAGATGTAGATAGATATATTTGAAATGGCAACTGCAGGAATTTGCTTTGCTTGACTATATGTTTGTAACAAGATTTTTGTTTTTCTTGCTTTCTCCACTGTGGTCAAAGGGAAAGGTGGAGGGAAAAGAATGTGAATCTTCATGAAAAAACAAATTCATGCTCACTGCAAAGTGAAATGACCAAGCACCCTATGAAATTTATTGTCTGTGTTCATACAATGAAATCTATTCCATCAAACTGTTTTATGTGCTTATTTATGAAGGCATGTGGGGATCACTACCATCACAGTCATTGTATTTTACAAAAGTAAATATGATCTAAAATTTAGATAAAGTAAAAATATTCATCACAAATACTAAGATCACAAAAATGCTAGGTTAAATGCCTGTCTTTCTTACTATATGCCTTTATGAACAATCTTTTTATCTGGATTCAACTTTGTCTTTTATAGCAAGAATGTAAACCTTACAATCTAAGGCTCCGTTCTCCAAGTACTGTTACTTTATTGGTAATTGATAATGATCTCACATTTCAAGTACTAATCCTTCAAGTGGTTCAGTGAAAAAAGTGCTAGATTTAGAGTCCACAGACAGGTTTCAAATTCCAGATTTTCTATTTCTGATCCACGTGAACTCAGGCAAGTCACTTAACTATGCTAGACCTCATTTTCCATCTATAATAAGAGGAGGGAGTTGGAGTGGACGGCATCTAATTTCTATACCGGATTTAAATCTTGGATCCTCAACTAATATTTAAAGGCAATTTTTAAAATACATGATTCTTGGCACTTTTATTGCCACTTCACCATTGTCATTGCAGAAATGGAAGGAGGCTCATAAACTCATAGATTTGTAGCTAGAGAGGACCTAAGAAGTCATCAAATCTAACCTTTTTAATTTTACAGGTGAAGAAACTGAGGCCTTCTAAGGTTTAGTGATTTGCCTAGAGTCACATAAGTAGAAAACATAGATGGAGGAATCCAGACCCGGATCTTCTGACTCCAAATCCATCACTGTATGTAGTAACCCTTACTGGAATCTCTCAAAACTACACAGTTCTTAGATTCATATATTATTTTTCATCTTTTTAGTCAGTAATTGTGGCTAAAGAATTAATCACCAACCTGCTCACAACCACCCTTTCCACACCTTGGCTCTTCCTCTGAGAGCAAACAGTTCTGAAGCTTTGACATGCCAGAGATTGACCTTCTTTCACAAACCCTCTGAGGACTCATTGTCACCTTGATGTCAAAATGAGTTATCCAGTTAGTTCTCCTGCGGAAGATATATAACAGGATTAATGCCCATTTCTTACTGCTTATAAAACTCCCACTCTCCAATCCACCAGATTAGTGGAAGCCTAGGCCTTTGGACAAATGACCTTTTCTTCATTTCATTCTGCACATGTTAATTGTTCCCTGACCTTCTGCATTTAGAAATATGATATCAACTTAAGTAAACAGTCTTATTAGAGAATATATCTAATTTTACCAGCTATATTCTGCACTGAATGCTCAATTCAGTGGTGATGAGGGTGGAATTCCCTTTGGGCATGTGGAGAACTCTACCATCACAGACACTGTATTTTACAAAAGTAAATACAATCTAAAATTTAGATAAAGTAAAAACATTTATCACAAAAACTAAGATTACAAAAATGCTAGGCTAACTACCTGACTCTCTTACTGTATGCCTTTACGAGCAATGAACAAGGAGATGCTATTAGAACTGTTAAAGAGAAAGACACATTTTACAGTATAATTGCCTTAGAATCCATAGTCTAAGTCATAACCCTAGAAAAGGGGAAAAACGTAGTATGTTTTTTCAGGCTATCTTTCCAGTCCAATGAGGTCCCATACTAGACAGAGGGTATACCTCCCAAATCTAGTTTTGATTTAAAATACAGAGTTCTAACTATATGTTGGGCTCCAAAAGAGACAGAGAAAAGGCCTGTTCTTACCTTGGCATTATCTATGTTTTTAGAACATCACACATGAGTGTGGAGGTGGGGAAGAGATATTGGGAGAAAGATAGAGGTGGAAGGTAGAAAAGTATAGTCCATCACTTTTAGTCAGGGAAATCCTCCTGAAGGAAGTGGATTATCCCTAATTGGTGAGGTTATTTGACACATTATTCCCTAACTTGAGTAGTTTTCATTTTCAGAGAAGCTTCCTAATATTTGGCTGAAATTAACTTTCCCTCCTTTATATTGTTCTTCATCATCTCTTTTAACTTTGCGGGACAACCCTTACCTCTGTTGTTTTCATGTTTCTAATATTTATGAATTATTTTTAGTATCTTGATTCCCTCTTAAATTTGTAGCATATACATCCATCTGCTTTTCTCTTTTCTCCCCTGGGACAAGTCATCATAGCAATCTTCTACTATTTAACACCTTCTGTGCTATCTCTGGCTTTTTGGTCCTTAGTATGAACTGGATGATGGAGTCCATTATTAATCTCTAACTTTGTCTTCCTACAAAAAGGCTGTCCTGGGGCCTGGACAGGACCTGAATACTGAGAAATTTGGCTTCCATGTAACATTAAAAAATGTATATTAGCTACTTGTACTCACCATCTTTCAGGTTCCTAGTCTCCCCTTAACCAGTTAAATCATGACGATGTAGACTTTTCTTTTTTTTTTTTTTAATTTTTTATTGACTTCATTGTTTACTTTTAGTTTACAATATTCAGTTCCAGAATCACTTGAGTTTCAGATTTTTCTCCCCTACCTCCCCACCCCCAACCCCTGCCATGGTGGCATACAATTATGTGTAGGATCTGCAAACTCTTTCATATTGTACAATAGTCTGGTTGTATAGGTGTTATAGCCAATGGAGTGAACAATGAGAAAAGAGAAAAAAAACCAAACACAGAAAAGAGTGATAGCACGCATTGCTTCAGTCTCCATTTAACCTCTGGTCTTTCTGGATCTTTCTCTGACTGTAGAAATCTCCTTCCATCCTGAGACTTGTAGAGTTGTCTTTTAACTGTGTGTAGCTGAGAGGAGTCCAGTTTTTCAAAGTTGGTCGTCACACATATGATATACTTGTCACTGTGTACAAATTTTTCCTGGTTCTGCTCCTCTCACTTAGCATCAATTCATATAAGCCTCTCCAGGTAATTATGAAGTCCATCTCCTTCCCATTTCTTATTACACAATAATATTCCATCACATTAATATACCATAGCTTGTTCAGCCATTCCCCACTTGATGGGCATCCCTTCAATTTTCAGCTTTTTGCCACCAAAGAGAGCTGCAATGAATATTTTTGTACATATGGGACCTTTTCCCATTTCTATGATCTCTTTGGGATACAACCCCAAAAGTGGTATTACTGGGTCAAAGGGTATGCAATTATTTCTAGCCCTTTGGGCATAGTTCCAGATTGCCCTCCAGAATGGTTGTATCAGTTCACAGCTCCAGCAACAATACATTAGAGTTCCAATTTTTTCACATCCTCTCCAGCCCTTGTCACTTTCCTGTTTTGTCATCTTAGCCAAATTGACTGGTGAGATGTGGTACCTCAAAGTTGTTTTGATTTGCATTTCACGAACCAATAGTGATTTAGAGCATTTTTCTTTAATTTCTATCTCTGTAAATTGCCTGTTCATATCCTTTGACTACTTATCAATTGGGGAATGACTGGCATTCTTGTAAATTTTATTTAATTCCCTGTATATTTTAGAAATGAGGCCTTTATCAGAGACACTGGTTGTAAATATTCTTTCCCAATTTCCCACTTCCCTCTTAATCTTGGTTACATTGGCTTTATTTATACAGAAACTTTACAATTTGATGTAATCAAGATTATCTATTTTGTATTTTATAATGCTCTCCAACTCTTTTTTGGTCATAAAGTCTTCCCTGCTCCATAAATCTGACAGGTAAACCTGCCTATTATTGTAAGGAAAACTCCATTTATTCCTGTACTTTTGGGTGTTTTTAATAGGAATGGATACTGTATTTTGTCAAAGGCTTTTTCTGCATCTATTGACACAATCACATGGTTTCTGCTACTTTTATTGTTGATATGATCAATGATACTGATTTTTTTCCTAATATTGA
>JAQQSW010006131.1:0-14020 GCA_028646575.1 Pseudocheirus occidentalis | reverse complement strand
GTTCTCGGTGCCTGACCCCTCTCTTCCTGCAGAGCAAAGGGAAAACTGTCCTTTGTTCAAGCTGCTCCTGCTTCTTGCTGGCTCTCTTTCTCCTTCTTTCCATCCTGGACAAGGAGACATGTGGCTGCTGGGTCTCCTCATCCTACTCTCCATCACAGGTAGGAGGAGCTCCAAGTCCCCTTATCTTGTCCCATCCCTACTTTTTTCCCCCTGATTTCCTCTTTTACCCCTCTCCTCCAATGGCACCTCCAGGGGGAGGTGGGCTCAGCACCAGCTCCTGTGAAGCAGGTGGGAGCTTTGGTGTGCACAGGCTTCCTCTTCTTTTTCCTCTCTACAGCAGCCCCTCCCCACCAGCTTCCTGATGTTCTGATTCTCACCTTCCCCCACTTCCTAGTAAAACATGTTTTTACTACAAAGTCAGGGGTTAAATGTTAGGATACTTGGCTTCTAGTCCTCTTATGACTCAAACGCATTCCTCTCTCTGGACCTCAATTTCCTCTACTGTAAAATGACAGGGCCGGTACAGCTCTGGACTCAGAGGATGTGGATTCAACTCCTGCCTCTGAGATTGTGAACTTGGACAAATCACAGACTTCCTTGGGCCTCAGTATCCTAATCTATAAAACGAGGCCATTGGATTAGGTGGCCTTGATCCTCTCCAGTCTAGGATTCTGGATCCTTCATTCACTCTGAAGTGTCAGGTGCTTAAGGTTGTACCTTCCCTGGTGGTTCCTTTTCTTTTTAATGGAGACGAAGTATTAACAGTGGAGTTTCCAGCTCCAGTCAGTAGTGAGGGATCTTCTTGAGCATTCATGATGCCCCTCTTTCCACACACACACACACACACACACACACACACACATTGCCTTAATATAAAGTCAGAAATAAGGGAGTAACAGAGGGAAGTGTGTAACAGATGCCAATAACAGGGCTGCCTGGCACTCTCCTGCCTTCTGAGCAGGCACCTCAGCCCTCAAGGCTTAGTAAGAGGGAAAAATAATGGAGAAAAGAAAAAAAGGGTTCTTTGAGAAAGGATGCTTTTATCCCCTGAATCTTGGGCCTATCCCTAGGATGGAGGTCAACACTGACATCTCTATCCATGAGCCATTGCCAGAACTTGAGTTACGTGGATTTTGCCTCAGAAAATTGGCCAGAACAGTGAAATCTTAGTTCCTTTAGCTCTGCCAAAGTTACACATGGCAGGCCTCTGGGTTGGGACTACAGGCTGGGCAATGGCTAGAGTATCATTTCGGTAATCACAGGGATAAATGGAATGATCTCTGTAGGTTACTACTCAACCTTGGTGTCTCGTGGTGTCTCTATAAGGCAGGTCAATATCATAGGATTTACAACTGGCAGGAACCTCAGAGAACAGGTAGTAAATTCTCTAGTTTTACAGATATGTAAACTGAGGTCTAAACAAGTCATGCAGCCGATAAGTAGCAGAATCAAGATATGAACCCAGATCTTTTGATACTAAAATCTGGGGCTTTTTCTTTGTTGTTTATTTTAAAATTAAACTTTATTTTTATTGTTGCTATTTTTAATAAACAAAAATCTATTTTCTCTCCTTCCCATCCCCTCCTCTCATCCACCACAACTATTGTGCAGTGGGGTTTGAACCTTTGTAACAAACATGCACAGTCAAACAAAACAAATCCCAGAATTTTGGCACTATCCAGATATGTGCCTTACTCTGCACCCTAAGTTTGTCACTGATCTATCCAGAGGTAGGCTGCCTGCTTCAACATACTTCTGAAATGTCAGCTGGTCGTCACATTGATCTGAGTTCTTAAGGCTCTCAAAATTATTTATTTTTACAATGTTGTTAAACAACTGGTTCTCCTTGTTCTGCTCACATCATTCTGCATCACTTCCTGCAGATCCTTCCAGGTTTTACTTAAATCATCAGGGCTCTTGCCATAATCTTGTTAGTTCATTATCTGTGACAACTGGATGAGTCAGTCCCTGGTCTCTCTGGCCAAGGTGGAGGGAAGGACAGGGAGAGCCATCAGGAGCAGGAACAGAAGCAACTTGCACAAGAGACAATTTTCCCTTTGCTCTGCAGAAAGAAGAGGGTTCAGATTCTGCTGACAGGACCTGGCTGTTGGGACGTTGCATCAAGCCTGTCTTGAAGATATCTGTAATCTACAGCATGTGTAGGATAGAATCAGGGGATAGAGGATCACAGAACATGAGAGGTTGAGAGGAGTCATAGAATGTCTGCACCAGAAGAAACTTTGAAGATGGATTGAGTGCAACCTCCTCATTTTGCAGATTATGTGCTGGGTAGGCATTACACTAAGAGCCTAGTATATAAAAACAGAAATAGAAAGACAGTCCCCTCCCTCAAGGAGTTTACATTCTAGTGGGGGAAAACTCTACATAAGAAGGAAGCATTAATGGAAAGGACAGGTACTTAGTGTGGCAGTGTGCACGGTAGATTTCTCTCTCAGCCAAAGAGAGGGGCTCCCAAATCAGAGCTCGATGTGTTGCCTAAAATAGCCTCGAAACAAGTCAGAGACAAAAGGAAACACATACATTGGTTGATCTAAAGGAACTGAGATTTGACTGTTCTGGCCAATTTTCTGAGGCAAAACTCACTTAACTCAAGTTCTGGTAATGCCTCATTGATAGAGATGTAAATGTAGACACCCATCCTAGGGGTGGGCCCAAGACTCAGGGGCTGAAAGCATCCTTTCTAGGAACAGCCTAGAGAAGAAAGATGAGAGAGTGCAAGTCCGTCAAGTGGAAATCCCTTCTTGGGGGACATCTAGCCTTGTTAATAGCAAAGTTGAGACCAGAATCCAGGCCTCCTGATGCCAACTTCGTGTTTTGTTTTTTCTCTCAAGAACAATCAGGACCCTACCTAAATGAAAGGCTTAAGAGGAAAGTCAATTCTATTAAAAAATATGTATTAAGGGTCTCCTACAATGCAAGGCACTGCAACTCCAAAGATGAAAATATACATATACATATACAAAGATGAAAAACATACATACATACATACATATTTTTACTATGATCCCTGTCCTCAAAAGGTGCCTACAAAATTACAGTCTACTAGGAAGGAGAAAGGATGAAAAGAAGAAAGTAAAAATTATTGCAGCATTATAACTCTAGAGCTAGAAGGGACCTCAGAGGCCATATAGTCTGACCCTTTCCTTTTACAGGTGGTGAAACTTAGCCCTAGGGATTCTAGATGATTCATAGGATAGCCCATGTAAGTGGGAAGCATCATTGGTAGAAATTTTCTTTCATTTTTTCCTTTTTTTGGGGAGGGGGAGGACAGGGTAGTTGGGATTAAGTGACTTGCCCAAGGTCACATGGTTAGTTTTTTGTGGTATCTGAGATTGGATTTGAACCCAGATCCTCTGACTCTAGAGTCATGCCTTGTTCCACTGTAGCAGAGTGTTTATTGCTTGTAGGTCCCCTATAACTCCAGTTGATGAAGCTATGGAATACCAGTGCAATGGAGTAGTGCAACTACTGGCTTGTGAGAGCTGACTTTTAAATTTTCAGTGTGGGTATTTATACCTGGGGCAACTAGGTAGCATAGTGGATAGAGTGCCAGGCCTGGAGTCAGGAAAAATCATTTTCCTGAGTTCCAATCTAGCCTGAGACACTTAACTAGATGTGTGATCCTAGACGAGCCACTTCAGTTTGCCTCAGTTTCCTCACCTGTCAAATTATCTGGAGAAAGAAATGGCAAACCACTCCCAGTATCTTTGCCAAGAAAACCCCAAATGGAGTCATGAAGAATTGTACGTGGCTGAAACCGAATGAACGACAATTTATACCTCAGAGCATTTACAACAAGATGTGTTCCTCAGAGATAGGCAAATGCTACAAACCAGGGTTTGATTTGTTGTTTCATTGATTGTTCCTAGATTCTAAAAAATGGTGGAGAAAACATCAAGAACTCTGACTAAACTTATATGTTTGTACATATATTTTCCCCAAGATCTAGTCGTTAAACATCTACCAATACACCCCTAAATTGGACCTAGTTCTCCAACGATCATTGTTCCCTCAGACAAAGAGAGGGGCTCCCACATCAAAGCTCTATGTGTTGCCTAAAATAGCCCCGAAACGAGTCAGAGACAAAAGGAGAACAATCTATGAAAAAAGGGGAAGCAGAAAGAACAAAGCAGGAAAGAGTGGGGTGCTGAAAAGTCACCAGGGAGACCCCGGAGGGACCACAGGGGAAAAGCAGACCACTTGAAGCCTCAAAGCCTGGGAAAGGATCTCAGAGGGCATCGTCCATTCCAGTCTGCACCAAACAAGCATCCCTTTCCCATCACCCACTGTCAGGCAGACATTTCTTGAAGACCTCCAAAAATAAGGAACTCAATTTCCAACCCTGTCTAAGCCCTATATTGTCATTGTCATTGTCATTGCTGTTCAGGTGTTTCACTTGGGTTGGACTCTTTATAACCCCATTTTGGGTTTTCTTGGCAAAGATGCTGGAAGTGGTTGGCCATCTCCTTCTCCAGCTCATTTTACAGATGAAGAATTTGGAGCAAACAAAGTTAGGTGACTTGGCCAGAGTTACACAACTAGTAAGTATCTGAGGCTGTATTTGAACTCAGGCAGAGGAGACTTCTCTATCCACTGCGCCCCCTAGCTGCCCTGATCGCACTCTACATTAATTTATACAAGCCTTACTACCGTATTTCTAATATTTTACTACCACAAAAATTACTGCTGCAAATACTTTCTGTCTTTAGCTTTCTTGGGGCTTATGTCATGTAGTCTTGCCTACTTTTTCATCCTGTGTCTGTCTCCCACAGAGCTCTCCCAGACCCATAACACCACAGTACTGCAGGCTGTGCAGGGCCAGACCTTGTCTATCTCCTGTCCTTATGACCCAGCAAAGTACTGGGGGCAGCTGAAGTCCTGGTGCCGGCAGCATGAGCAGGAGGGGCACTGTGAACATGTGGTCAGTGCTCGCCGCTCCTGGCTGATAGCCTTCTTAAAGAAGTGGAATGGGAGCACAGGTATTGCTGATGATGCCCTGGCTGGCAGGCTGACCATCACCCTCAAAGACCTCCGTGCCCATGATGCTGGACTCTATCAATGCCAGAGCCACCAGGATGGGGTGGCAGACATCCTACGGAAGGTAATGGTGGAGGTGCTCAAGGGTGAGTAGCGCATCACTGGACCCTGTTTCAGAATCGTAGAACAAGGGTCAGGTACAGTGGCTAGAGCACTGGCCTTGGAGTCAGGAGGATATGAGTTCAAATATGGCCTCAGACACCAACTAGTTGTATGACCCTGGGCCAGTCACTTAACCCCATTGCCCACAAAAAAAGAATCACAGAACAAAAGAATTGAAAGAACCTTAGAGAGAAGATCACCTAGTCCAACCCTCCCACTCTATGGAATCGGAGAACGAGGACCCAGCAAGTTTACTGGGTTATATGGATTCAGTGGCACAGCCAGGGTTTGACTGGAGTTCTGATTCCAAGTCCAGAGTTCTTTCCAATGCACAATCCAGTTCCTCTTACCTGTTACACACACACACACACACACACACACACACACACACACACACACACACTTCCAAGCCAAAATTTTTATCCAGGTAAAGAATGGTTCAAAAAAATATCTATGGCAGCAAAGTGACGCAGTGAATAGAGCACCAGCCCAGAAGTCAGGAGGACCTGAGTTCAAATCCAAGCTTGACACTTAACCAGCTGTGTAACCTTTGGCAAGTCACTTAACCCCAACTGCTTTGCCTTCCCCCCTCCAAAATATGTATGCATGTATGTGTGTGTGTATATCCCTGGTAGCCAGGAAGGGGAAAAGCAGAAGAGGTGATATCACAAAGGAAATCTGCAGCTCAAAGACTCAGAAGGAAGAATGGAAAGGGTGGTAAGTTATGGCTGAGCCAACTCCTGCTCTGCAGCTGAATGGGGGCGGTGATGGAGTGAGGGGTATTTTGGAGTCAGTCTAAACCTGCTCTGGATAGCTGGTTGTAAATTTCCAATGTGAGCATTTATGCCATAGAAATCAGTAAATGCTACACATAAATCAGGGCTTGATTTGTTTTGTTGAATTGTCTACTCTCTAGACTTAATGCTGATGCAATCTAAACTTAAAGTATGTGTGATTTTTTTTCCTGCGAATCAGTTCAGCACACTACTGGATCTATACCCAGGAGGTCGAAGGCTAAACTCTTCGGTCTTTTTCAGTAGATGAGGAAAACATCTCCTTTTCCTCCTCTGGCTACCTCCCTGAATAACTGCAGCTCTTACTTCTAGGGGTGCTCCATAGCACAGGGCTCAAAACTATGGGCTCAATTTTCCATACGTCATTCAACAGATACTTGTTAATCACTTAATTACATTCCAAATAGGGTCCACTAGGTAGCACAGTGTGCCAGACCTGGACTCAGGAGGACCTGAGTTCAAATCTTGCCACAGACACTTACTAACTGTGTGACCCTGGGCAAGTCACTTACCCCTGTTCCCCTCAGTTTCCTCACCTGTAAAATGAGCTCAAGAAGGAAATGGCAAGTCACTCCAGTAGCTCTGCCAAGAAAACCCCAAATGATGTCACAAAGAGCCAGATGACAACTAAAATGACCTAACAACCACAACAATTCAAGACACCATGCTGAGTGTTGGAAACGCATGGAGAGACCCGAAAATGGTTCCTGCCCTTGAGGAGCTCACATTTGAATGGGGGAAACAATATATGCAAAAAAATTATACACACAAAATATATACAGTGTCAATGGAAGCTCATCTCAGACTCGGCATTAGCTTGAAGGCGGACTGGAAAAAAGTCTCTTACAGAAGGTAAGATTTGAGCTGAGTCTTGAAGGAGTCAGAGAAGCCAGGAAGCCGAGATGAGGAGGACGTGGGAGACAGTCCATGAAAAGGAACAGAGTTGGGAGTTGGAGTGTCCTAAGTAGGCCTATGACTATCATGGGGTATGTGGAAGGGAACAGTTAAAAAGGATTAGATGGGTAGGAAGAGGACAGAATGTGAAGGGCTTAAATGCCAGAGGATAATAAATTTGATCCTAGAGATAACAGGAAGCCACCTAGAGGATACTGATTAGGGCAGTGACATGGTTATTCTCCTGTGCTTTAGGAAAATCATTTTGGCAACTGAATGGAGAATGAATTGGAGTGGGGAGAGTCTTGAGGCAGAAAGACCAAACAGTGGGGTATTGCAATAGGTACTGAGGGTCTGCAGTTGTATGATCAGAGAGAATAGAGGTGTCATGAAGGTAGAAACAAGACTTGGAAGCAGACAGGATAGCTGGGATAAGGGTCAGTGAAGACTTGGAGGTGCCACTGAGTTTGTGAGCCTGTGCAGCCAGAAGGGTGGTAGTATCTTCCATAGTAATAAGGAAGTTCAGAAAAGGGAAGGGTCTTGGAGGAAAATATAATGAGTTCTGTTTTAGACAGGCTGAGTTTGAAATGCCTCAGGACATCCAATTCAAGATATCCAAAAGGCAAGTGGTTGATATGAGACTGGAGCGAGAGAGAATTTTCAATTTAATGAGGTTGGAAAGCAGATATCAGAAGGTTTAGAAGAAAATGACAGAAGTGTAGGCACTGCACGTAGATCGTTGTGTCAGTAGGATATACTCTTAGAACGGGGTAGCATAAAAAAAGTTTGCTGCTGGATTTCAGGTCAGAGGCTCAAATTTCACCTCTGCTACTTAGTACCTGTGTTACCTTGAGCAAGTCATTTCCCCAAATCTGTGCCTATGATCTCTAGTATCTACCACTCTAAAACCTCCAGGATTTTGAATTTGTATATAGGGAAAGAGTAGCATAGAATTTACCCGTCTCTTCCCTTCGGTAATCATGTGATTTCAAGGGGGTAGGTCACTTAAGAGAATGGTAAAGTCTATGGCTATAGAGCAAAGAGAGAAGCTGACTGGTCGATGAGGGAATCAGACCTTAGTCCAAAGATCTCCAATTATAATATCTCATTCAGACTCCTCTTCAAATGCTTCACTCATCCTCACACACGTATCCTTCCTTTCAACACATTTCTTGTGATTCTCCAAACCAGACTCCGTGGAAAACTAAGCAAAACTGATCCTTTGTACTCTAGAATCATTATCTAGATACTTCTTGTCTTGAAATCCCTCTCCATTCAATAAATACACAGGCAAATGAGAATAAATCATCTCCTTTTCACAGTTCTCCCACTCCTCTGAGCCCTGAGGAAAGAAACATAATGCTAGTTGGTGGTGGTTCTCTGTGGGGGGAAAGAGGTATGCAGTGGGTTTTTAGAAAGAGGGAAGAAGAGGTGCCCTTGGGGGGGCAATGCTTGTAGTGCTATGAGGTCAGCAAAAGATCTTGGGGACCTTCTGCCTCAAAAGGTGAGGAGGAATAGACTGGAGGAACAACGGAGCTATCTTCCTTCCACAGATCCCTTTGAATCCCAAAGCTCAGGAGATTCCTGGATCCCTGAAGATCCCCAGAGCCATGAGGACCCTAAAGTCCAACCTAGCATCTCCAGGTACAGCTCCCTAATCCTAACCCACTTTCCAGAAAAATCTTAGATTGCCTGCTAAACACTAGAAACTGAACTAGCAGATTCTCCTCTAACCCCTGACCCCCTTAATAACACCATTTGAGGGCAAGGAAGAGACATTCTGAATTGAGAAGAAGCTCCTAGGATTTCTCTTGACTATAGTTTCCTGGAGAGGGGACAAGTGAACTCTATCTACCTTGTAACCTCACAATGCCACCGTGCCACCACCACCAACTTTGCTTCAAAGTGAGGAAAATGTTATTAAAAATAAGAGTTATCCAAAAGTGGGGAGGAAATGCTGCCCTGGGTGAAGAAGATATTTGGTTCACCATCATGAGATATTGTGAAGAAAAGACTAAATGATTCCTTGCTAGGTATATTTAATATGGCCTTGAGAACCTCTACAGTTCTGTGCTACTGTCTTCCCAAAGGAGCCTCTCAGAAACCAGGCACCCACTCTCCCCCACTGTCCTCTCCTTCCTCATTGCTGGACTCCTGATCAGCAAACTCCTGGCTGTGGGGCTCCTCTGGGCCATAGCCTGGCACAAGAGGAGCCAGGAGATGAAACCAGAGAATAAGCACAGTCGGGGGTACCAGCTCCAACCTTTGCCGGGTGAGTGTGGAGAGGCATCCAGCAAGAAAATGATGGGAAATATGTGGGGAGGTGATGTGGGGCTGGAAAGAGAGGAAGAGCACTGGCCCAAAGACCTAGTTTCAAATTATGCTTACCTGTATGGCTTTGGGCAAATTATCTGCTTTCTGTGGGCCTCAGTTTTCTCAGAATTTAGACTGGCTGATAATTATAATAGTTAGCAATTATATATAGAGAGCACATTAAGGTTTGCAAAAAATATATATACATAGAGAGGTGAGATATACGAGATACATGAAATACATATGAGATCATATGCATGTGAGATTTAAGATACCTATCTATCTATATATCTTAAATCTCATGTGATCCTAATAATGATCCTTGGAAATAGATGCTATTATTATTCCGTTTTATAGAGGAGGAGATCAAGGCAGACAGAGCTTAAGTGACTTGCACTGGGTCATGTATCTTCTAAGTGTCTGAGGCAGGATTTGAATTTGGGTCTTCCTGAGTCAAAGTCCAGCACTTTGTCTGCTGTGCTACCAAAGTCTGCACTCAGCTCTGATTTTTCATAGGGTGAGGGGGAAAGCTACAGTGGTAAACATTAGATTGTTCTGTATTTTGCAGGGCAAGATGTAGTCTGAAAAGAAATTCTACTCCTGGGACCAGGAGAAGGGAGAAGAGGAGCAACCTGAGATGCCAGGCAATTTTCCACACCTCCCTCCACCCTACCATCCCTCCATAACAATCTCTGGGACTCCGGGGTACCACAACACTAGTCAAACTATGTCCATTCACTGATTCTCCTGGGCCAACACATACACTCTACCTCGGTGCAACATGCAACAAGGCAACCTTCTGTCTGCCTTGTGGAAGGTAGCAGATCCCTCTTTCCCAAGTGCCCTCTCACTACTTCCAGATGCAGCTAAGAGAGCATGAATAAAAATAAAAGCAAGCAGGAACCCTGCACAAAATGATATTAAATGAATTTCTTGGTAAAAAAAAACAGTCGAGAAGGAGAAGTTTCTGGTTCTGTGAGGCACCAAGGGTCAGGGTCATTTAGTGACACCACCATGCTTTTTCAGTCCCCCAACCTTGGAGGCATCTTTGATTCTCTCCTCTTCTACTCCCACACCTCCCCCCTTTAAAGTTCATCAGTTTTCTGTAACATATGTTGGCTAAAATATGAGATGTATGTCTACATGATTGTCTAAACGTATAGATTGCAGCTTATGGATATATTCCAAGGGAGACTGCAATTTCCACCGTAAAGGGAATAGGAGAGGTATGATAGCTACATACTTGCTCTTTTTATCATCTATGTGTATATGGCTAGAAGTATACTATTTGTCCCTTCAAATATTGGTCATCTAGGGATATTAGGTGTAGTTCAGAAGAATAGTCATTTCTCTGGTAATTTGTTTTCCATTTTAAAAATAAAAAGATTTTGAAACACCTTTTTCATTCCCCCCCAAAAAGAGTATTGCCACATATCATAATACAAAAAGAAAATTGAATATGAAACCATGAGTCCTATTTCATACCTAAATTCTATGCATCGCTTTCGAAACTGTCCTGCTTTTCTGTACTTCCTTCTGAATTTTCTCTGTTCTGTTTTAAAAAATATGACGTAGCTTCCTTATTCCTTTTGTCCTCCCCATTAAAAACTTAAAAAAAAAACCCATATAACAAAAAAGCATAATACTCAAAAACTCACATGGCTACCATGTTTAAAAACATATGCCTCCTCTTAATCTACCACCTCTGCAGAGGTGAATAACAAAGCTCCATCATAGATCCTCCTTTACATACTGCCTATTGAATTTGCCTGAGCTCCCATTCGTTTTTCTTTACAATGTTGCTGTTCTCCTTGTATAAATTGTTCTCCTGGTTTTGTTCCCTTCATTTTCGTATCAATTCTTACTACTCTTATCTCTCTGCAAACATCTTTTCTTTTTCAAAATTTCTTTGGGTAGAGGACATAACAAGCAAAATAGTCTCTTTCAAAAGACTCTTCATCCACTTCTGGGACTGAAGATGGTGGAGAAAGCAGTAAATAGTCATATAACCCTAAATGTAAACTCTAAACTAATCCTGGAACAGTCAAAACCAACACAAAAAGACAGGGTGAAATAATAAACCATGAAACTTGGGAAACTGGCAAGAAAAGTCTGTCTCTCCCCTCCCTTGGGTTAAAGAGAAACCACAGCAAACTGGCAGCAAGCCCAACCTCAGCAAACCAGTGGGAGACCTTGAACCCCTTTTCCCACTTGGGCAGACTCCAAGTTCCAAGAACTCCTATGTGCTTCAGTGTAACCCTGGGGAAACACAGAAACACCCCACTGGCCTCAGAACACACCACAACACACGCAGCACACTGATGCTTACACCATGTAAGCTGCCAAACCTCCAAGCAGCATCAGCCACCCTCTAACCCTGCCCCCTGAAGCATAGCACCTGCTTGTTTCTCTTCTATGTTGTGGATGTATTTTTTACACTAAACGGACAGTGAGTACGTGCCAAGTCATGTTATCATATCATGTTGTGTCATGTCATCTCATGCCATGTGTCGCTAACATGCATGTCGTGTCATCTCATGTCATATGTTGTGACACGCATGTCATAATCATGTTGACACGTTGCATGTCATGGCCATGTCATGGTGTCATGCATGTGGTGTTACAGCATCATGTCATTTCATGTTATGTTGTGGCATCATGATGTCTGCTTCCTTGCCCTGGTGTTGATAGCCCAAACCTACTTTTCCTTCCCCAAATTTAGCTTGAAAGCTTCACTCACACTTTCAATGACCTCTAAAATCCCCCTTCAGGTGCTTTAGATCTCTGAAGTAGACTCAAATTGTGGCTTAGGAGCCGCCCTGCCGCCTGGCCACGCGGTTTCAGGCTGGGCTGGTCTCGACTCCCTGCCCTGCCAAGCTACCTTTCTGTAACTTTCACAACCTTGGTAGAAAGTGAAGAACTACCGCGGGGCAGGGTGAAGAACAAGCAGTCCCGGCCAAGCTCAAAAGACGTTTACCCCCTGACTTTCTCCTCTCTGGAGGGCGGTCGGCAGCCGCATGGCAAGGGTCGAGGACAACACCACAACCAGGGGATCCAGAGTGACCACACTAGCAGACTCAGTGCCTGGAAGAGACCCCTCAGGCCGCAGGGCCAGGGGATCCCCAAGGGAGTGGGGCAAGCACTCAACACAGACTCGGCCACAGGAACGGAGCAGAGGAGCATCTGAGTGCCAGTCAGGGGCGCCCCTTCAGGGTCTTCCCCAGGCCCGACAGCAGGGGTGTCTCAGGAGGAAAGCGGTAGATAGAGGGCCTGGGGGAGGCAGGACCCAGCTTGCACGGGTCCACCGGCCACTCGTCAGCCCTGGGAGTGCGGCCCGGTTCCACTTCAGTTTGGGCCTGGGCCACCGCTTCCTCCCGCAGCTGGGGTGGGAGGGAGCCAGGAGCAGGGAGCAACCCTGGTCGTTGTCTGTCCGACAGCCCTTTCCTGCCTCAGACGAGAGTTGGAAAACGATAGGGGATCGAGCTCTGCTAGACAGTCCAGGCAGCTCTATGAGAAGTACATGAGCAGCCCAGGCCAAACCCAGAACACGTTTACCCCTGACTTTTTCCTCTCTGGAGGGCAGTTGGCAGCCACGCAGCAAGGGCAGAGGCCCACAGGAGGTGGAGGGCAACACCAGCGGGGAGCCGGTGCCACACAGAATAAGTCTCTCCCCATCCACCACAACAGCGCACTCAGCACCTGGAAGAGATGTCTTGGGCCTCAGGATGACAGGGAGGAGAGGTCAGGCACCCAAGGCCCCACGGACAATGCAGGGGAGCAACCCGGCAACAGCTCAGAACACCACAAGCACGACCTCACCAAGCGACGGCAGGCTTCCCCCCTTCTCGCCTTCCCCATACCATTGAATGGTGGAGCGAAGCGGGAGCAGAAGAGCTTCTGTGTGCCGGTCAGGGGCGCCTTTCAGTCGGCAGTGGTGTCTCGGTAGGGCAGCGGCGGGTGGAGATCCAGGGAGAGGCGGGACCCAGCGCCCACGGCTCCACCGGCCACTCATTGGGACCGCCACCGGGCGTCAGCTCTGGGAGTGGGGCCTAGTCCACTTAGGTTCTGGCGGGGGCCGCCACTCTCCCCCAACAGAGCTGGAGTAGGAGGGAGCCGGGAGCAGACAGCGGCCCAGGTCGTCATCGCTTCCCCAACGTCCCCTCCCCCTCCCCGGGAAACACGCCCAATGAAAAAAGGAAAAGCAGAGCAGCCCAACACCCAGCACCCAGCACCACGGCTCAGGTGAATGGGTAAGAGCCCACGGTCGACTTGCCCCAGGCAGGGAACACAGAGCGGACACAGGACGACAGCCACACCACCGCAAAAAGGCAAGGGACCGGCAGTAAGCACCTCGGCCGAGCAGAACGCTCATGCGACAACTAAGGTAGGAGCCTGGGGAAATGACTGGCTAGGGAAAAATACCTAAACCGAGCCAGGGACGACAGAGGCCTCCAAGCAGCTTCCAGCAAGGCCGAGGTATTCTCCGGCTCGACCTCCCAATTGCCAACAATGGCCAGAGCTCTACTCCCCACTATTCTGCAGGCACAAAAGGCCCTTTTTCGACTACAGAAATGCGCGCCACAGAACCGGGGGAAATTTGGAAATTGTAGCGGATTTCCTGAAACTCCAGCTCCCATGATCTCAGCGCGTTCAACCCCATCTGACTTCCAGACTCTCGTAGCTGTTCAGCGGGAAAGCACAGAGACGCTGCTTTCGAGCACTAGGGGGCGCACGGGAACACCCTCGACTACCTTCCCTCCCCCCTCCCCCTCCCCCCCCCCCCCCCGCCACGTTGCGCAAGGGGCGGTGCACAATCACAATCACAATCACAAACACTGAGACTAGACCTGAGATAAAGT
>JAQQSW010006130.1:0-14020 GCA_028646575.1 Pseudocheirus occidentalis | reverse complement strand
GCCACGGTTTCAGGCTAGGCTGGTTTTGCCTCCCAGCATGCTGGGATGAGTCCTTTGTGTTTAGCTGCCTTCAGTGGGAGATATGTTTTTCTGTATTTCTGTGTGAGTTTTGGAGCCCTAAAATTTTTTTAGAGTCATATTTTATGGGTATTTGAGGTGATTATGTGGGAGCTGCAAAACCTTGTTGCTTCTACACTGCCATCTTGGCTTCTCTCCTCCCCCCCCCCCCCGCTTTATAATTATTTTCTCATTTGACCCTTGCAACAACCCTGGGAGGTAGATACTAGTATTATCCCCATTTTACAGATGAGATAACTAAGGCAAACTGAGGCTTAACTTGCTCATGGTCACACAGGTCATATCTGAGGCCAGAATTGAACTCAGGTCTATCCTGACTTTAGACCCAGAATCCTATCCACTGAGCCACCTAACTGCCTGATAGTAGACCAAAGTATATAAACCCAATATTCTGAGGTTTGGTCTCCCAATGTCACCCAGACTACAAGTATAGCAGCCTCTCTTAGTCCAGTGTTATACTGATCAACCCAGGAACTTTGATCTACTTTGTTTTCAACCTAGACTAGTTCACTCCTCCTTAGCCCACCAGGAAGAATCCCTGCTCTGGAAGGCTCATAATATTTTCCTAACATGCATAAATCATGAATGTGACTACCTTGAAAAGGAAGGTACACGTAGTGAAAAATTTACATGTTAATGAACACATTCAGAAATCTGTCCTTTAGCAAAAAAATAATAATAATAATAATCCAAAGCTAGATGAACTCTCCCCAAGTACCAAAAATCATTTTGGGCCATTCATAGATTTGTAAATTTTACCTGCAAAAGAGAGTCATCAAAAAGTATCAACATGCTATCAAAAAACACTGTCAGTAAGGCAGATGTGATGATACTTTTGATTTAGACTAAACTGAATTATCAAAAATATTAAATCCACTAGAAATTTCTCATGATGTGGCCTTTTAGAACTTTCTTTCACTTACTTTGAAAGACTGGAAAGGGCAAAGGAAAGAGTATTCATGGGAACGGGGGTTTTGTTTTGCCTAATACAAGTCAGAGTTACAAAATTCTAAAGGTTTTGAAGAGACCTACAAAGAGCAGAATATTTGAACTTTGCCAGATCCCATCCTCCCAAACTCAAAAGGGAAGGTTTCCATATGTGTGTAGTAACAAAAATTAAAGTGTCAGAGAGTTAGAAATGGAAAAGGGGAAAATAGAGAAAGAGACAGACAGAGAAGGGAGAGACAGGGATAGAGAGAGAAAGAGGGGTAGGGGGAGAGAGAAAGAGACACAGAGAGAGATTCCTATTTTTTTAAGAAATTTTTTTTTTAGTTTGAAGTCGTTTTTGTACATTTGGTTTATACCAATGGCCTAGCTTTACTCCATGAACCAAGAGGAAAGCTCCAGCAAAAGAACATTTCAAAATGTGTATATAAACAGAAATATTTATTTAAGGAGATGCTATTGGGTTTTATAGTTCCTTAATTAAACCTTTTGTCCTGTCTTGTCAAGGTTCAAGACAAGAGAACACACTGGGCCGACTGGTGCTGTGGTTGCTGCAGCCTCTAGAGAGTCCTGCTGAGGACCAACCGTGTTGTCTTCATGACACAGCTGGGCTATGGCATTGCCCCAGGTGGCACGACTTTGGAGCTGACTTCCTGGTCTAAGCTCCTGAGACAGAGGTCATTGTCACACTTGTGAAATCAACACATCCCCATCTGGCTGAATTAATGAGGCAGAGAATTTTACTCTGGAAAAGGATTCATTGGTAACCAGTCCCGGAGGAGCTCTTGCTGAACCAACCCTTTAGATTGGAGGAAGATGCTGCTTGAATGTATTGCTTGTTATATCCCCAATCCAATGATAGGAGTTTTTGGTCTCTTCCCTTGTTCTGTTTACTCTTAAAGAGAATTTCTTCTCTCTATGGCCTGATAGCGTCTGAACCTATACATAAGTGGGCCTTTATTTAGGATTCAGTCTCCTTAGGTGAGAGGTTTGTTATCAATTTATGAAATTCCATGTTATTCGTGTGGTTTTCACATTTTGAGGTCCTTTTTTTTGATAAATCAAAACCATCCAGCTCACAGGGAAAGAGTGTTTGCCTGAGATAGGCAATTAACTTACCAAAGCCCACTAAGCCTCCTAGCACAGTAGAGATATCTTTAAAAAAGACATTTTCACATTGAGATGTATGCCTTATTTCTTTATTTCAGGCAAAATCCCCTCAATCTTCTACATCATTTGCTGAACCAGGGTTTGATGTGGTGAGAGACAACAATGATCTGTAAGGGAGAAAAATGCCTCAATAAACCTTCCCATTTTAATTCCTAAAAAATGTTGAGAGGCAGGATGGTAGAATGGGTAGCGAGCTGACCTTGGAACCAGGGATTCAAGTTCTGTTTCTGACATCTACTAACTGTATGACCCTGGACATGTCACTTTACCTCTCAGTGCCCCCGGTAATTCTGTATGATTCTAGTTTTGGAGCACATGCCCATTTACATTTCTAGGAGTTTCCTTACTATGATTTTTCTGTGCTGATGAAGTCACAAACCTGGTTAAAAAACAACAACCACAACAACAAAATTGTTGGAGTGGAAACTTTACTTGAATCCTAGTAGACTCTAATGCAGCGGTTCTCAACCTGTGGGTTGTGACCCCTTTGGGGGTCAAACTATCCTTTCACAGGGGTCACCTAAGACCATAGGAAAACACATATTTCTGATGGTCTTAGGACCCAAGACACCCCTCCTCTATTCATCTCCAGGCAGGTCCACCCACATGCAGATACACCCACATAGGAGTATTAAAGGGTCGCAGCATTAAGAAGGTTGAGAAACACTGCTCTGATGAATAATGATGATGAAAGCTAACATTGATATAAGGCTTACTATGTGTCAGGCAGTATAATAAGCATTTAACAAACATTATCTCATTTGATCTGCACAATAACCCCAGGAGGTAAGGTGCTATCATTATACCCATTTTGCAGATGAGGAAACCGAGGCAAGGAGAGGTTAAGTAACTTATGCAGGATCACATAGTTAATTTCTGGGTCACATTTGAACTCGGGTCTTCCTGAGCAGCTAAGTGGCATAGTGGACAGAGTACCAGGCTTGAAGTCAGTTAGTCTCTTCTTCCTGAGTTCAAATATAGCCTCAGACACTTACTAACTGTGTGACCCTGGGCAAGTCACTTAACCTTGTTTGCCTAAGTTCCTCATCTGTAAAATGAGCTGGAGAAAGAAAATGAAAAAACCAATCCAGTATCTCTGCCACGAAGAACCCAAATGGGGTCCTGAAGATGATCGTCATTTCACACAATTGAAATGACTGAACAGTGACAAACTTCCTGACTATGGGCCTAATAACTCTACTATTCCTCCTAGAGCTAACAGGGATTGTCTCTGTACACTTGCCCTTGGATAAATCAGCCTAGAATCTTGGCAGGTCTCAACTAGGACTAGATCTCAGTTAAAACATGACACGTTTAGGGTTGTGTGCCTTGATCACAGAGTAGGGAGAGAACAAGGATTTAGGGACTAGCCACCTCATCTTGGTAATAGAAGAAATAGCAACATCTTTAAATTTTGTCAAACTGGACTTTTTGGAGCAAATAGAGATTTCTCTCTTATAGTACAGTGAAGGAAGTGCTGCCTTTGGAGGACCTATATCAGAACCCAGCCCCTCTATTTGGCTACTGCACGACCTTGGGCAAATCACTTAAACTCTGGGACTGAGCTAACTCATGTGTAAAATGAAGGCCGAGTTAGACGCCTCTAAGTTCCCTCACCATTCTCTGTCATTCACTTGGCACTTCGTTATATGCCTCCTTGTGCTATTATTGACTTTTTAATGTATATATTCTGTTTTCTCAACTAGAGTATAAGCTCCTTGAGGGTAGGGATTATGTTTTATATTTCTATTGTGTCTCCAAGGTCTAACACTGTGTACTCAATAAATATATAGTGATACCACTGATGCCCTTACTTATGACATATCACAGGCATTCCTTGTAAATTATTAAATGTGCTCTATGATTATTATTATCTTCTCATTCTCCTCATCTTTTTCAATGGGGCTCCAATAGAAATAGTCCTGGGATGAGTTTCTATCTTGCTATTATTCTTTTGTATTCAATTCTCCATAGGCTATTGCCCAAGTGAATAAAATAGCTATTTTTTATGAAGTAAGCAAAAATTTAAAAAAATGTAAACAGTAATCAAAGTATTGGAGTGGAAGCTAACCCTCTGTTCAGTCATTTCTGACATTTCATGACCCAGTTTGGGGGTCTTCTTGGCAATGATGCTGAAGGGGCTTGTTATTTCCTTCTCTAACTCATTTTGCAGGTGAGGAAGCTGAGGCAAAGAAGGTTAAGTGACTTCGGGGTCACACAGCTAGTAAGTGTCTGAGGTCAGATTTGAATTCAGGAAGATGAGTCTTCCTGATTCTAAGACCAGTGCTCTATCCAGTGAATCACCTCACTGCTCTCATCCCCTGTAGGCTCACTGAAAGCATCTTCAATATAACTCCAGTTGCATACAGGACAACAGAGATGATATGTCCCTTATCCTGTTTCCATATTTGATCTTCTCTTCCAGGTCTCTGTTTAAAAAAATTATTTTATTTTTAATTCATGGAATAAAACATTTCCATTACATAGTATAATAAAAAAGATTTGCATATGAAACTGTAAATCTATTATATATGAGTTGCTGTTCCTTTTAAATATATGTAAATAGATATACTAATTTCTTTTTTTCCTTCTTTTCCACTTTTATCTTCTCTCCTCTATCTCCACCATAGAGATAAATACCACACAGTAGACATATATATGTGTATCTAGATACACACATGTACATATACATACACATGTGTGTAAAATTATTCTATATGTATTTATATTTATCCGTTCTTTCACTGAATACAGAAAACATCTTTCTTCATAGGTCCTTTATTGTTAATTTGGGTATTCATGAAAGTCAAAATGATTTATTGACTCAAATTCATCCTTAAAACAATGTTGCTGTTACTGTATATAATGTTCTCTTGGTTCTTTTTATTTCACTTCTCATTATTTAGTGCAAGTATTTCCATGTTTTTCTAACATCATTGAACTCATCATTTCTTATAGCATAGTATTTCATCACAATTATATACCTGTAGTGCCAATGCAATATTTATAGCACCCATGATCACAATAAAGACCGTGACTATAAGTATCACATTATGTTTGATCCCAAAATATACCAGACCCTCCAGATAGAGGACAGAACTGAAGCATTTATTTAGACGCCAGAAAGTCAAATCCCCAAATCAACAAGCCAATTCCATCATAGTACCAAAGACATTAAGAAGCCATAATAACACTGGGAGCCACAGCATCCTTCAGCCTTCCCACAAACCAATACAAGATCAGTATCTACTCACGAGCCCACAGGAAGCTTCCCTGCTATGAAGATAAATTCTGCCCCCTGATAGGCTACATATAGTCACATGGAGGCTGTGGTGGTAGGAGTTTGCTCAAGGGAGGCAGAGTCCACAAGAAACTGGTCAGAGCTAGCGAGAGGGTTGGGGAGAGAGGAGGACCTCAGGCAAGGAGTCAGATAGGCCCATGAGTATATTCCCTCCATCACAGGCTCCATGTGACTACATTCAGCCTATAGCCCTAGGGGGCAGAGTTTACTTTCAAAGCAGGAGAGGTCTTCAAAGTCCCGCCTAAATCTATTAAGGGGCAGGAAAGATCTTCAAATTTCTGTTCCCATTACAATACCATGACTTGTTCAGCCATTCCCCAGTTGATGAGCATAATTTTCAGTACTTTGCCACCACAAAGAGAGTTGCTATAAAAATTTTAGAACATACCATACAGATTTTTTTCCTTTTTCCCCTGATAATCTTTGGAAATAGACCTAGTAATGGTATTGCTAAGTCAAAAGTTATAGGCCCAAGGGTGGGAACCTGCATCCTTGAGACCACATGTGGCCCTTTTTTTTCCTTTTTTTTTTTTGGAGGGCAGTTGGGGTTAAGTGACTTGCCCAAGGTCACATAGCTAGTTTTTGTGTTAAATGTCTGAGGCCGGATTTGAACTCAGGTACTCCTGATTCCAGGGCTGGTGCTCTATTCACTGCGCCACCTAGCCACCCCCTAAAGTCAAACTTCACAGAACAAATCCCTTCAATAAAAGAATTCATTCTGTAAAACTTGAACTTAGTCAAAAGATCTCCCACCAAGGACCCAGAAGGCCACAAGTGACCTCAAGGCTGCAGGTTTCCCAGCCCTGCAGGCAGTTTAGTAACACTTTGGGCATAATTCCAGACTGATTTCTAACATAGTTGGATCAGTTCACAATTCCACCAACAATGAATGTGTCACAATTTTTCTACATCCCCTCCAACATCTGTCATTTTCCACTTCAATCATTTTAGTCAATCTGATAGGTGTAAAATTATATCTCAAGTTTGCTTTAATTGTTTTCTCTAATCAATAATGGTTTATAGCATTTTATATGACTATAAATTATTTTTTATTTCTTCATTCTAAAACTGCCTGTTCATTTCCTTTGATCATTTATCAACTGGGGAATGACTTGTAATCTTATATATTTGACAAAGTTCTTTATGTATTTGAGAAATGAGACCTTTATATGAGAAACTGTGTATAAAATCCCTCCCCCTCCCCCCATTTTCTTCTTTCCTTCTGATCTTGGCTACATTTGATAGCCTTGATATACAAGAGATAGAGAGATCAATTTTATACCTAACTATGTTGTATCTCTTGTTTATTCGTAAATTGTTCACTTATCCATAGGTCTGATAAGTAATATGTTCCATGCTCTTCAAATTTTCTTGTAATCTCTCTCTTTAAATCCAGGTCATATATCCATTTCATCCTTATCTTGGTAAATGGGGTAAGATATTGGTCGATGCCCAGTTTCTGCCATAGTGTTTTCCAGTTTTCACATCATTTTTTTCACCAAATAATGAATTCTTATTCCAAAATTTTAAGTCTTTAAACTTGTCAAATGCAAGATCATTATGTTTATTTGCTGCTGTAAATTGTATGTCTACTTTGTTCCATTGATCTATCTTTCTATTTCTTAGTCAGTATCAGATAGTTTTGGTACTTACTGCCTTAAAATATACTTTTTTTAAAAAAAGAAAAAAATTAAACAGGTGTAAATGAGCTTCCTAAGAAAAAAATACCCAAACCAGATGGATTTACAAGTGAAGTCTATAAAATATTTAAAGATGAACTAATTCTATTATTAAATAAATCATTTGAAATGATAGGCAAAGAAGGGATCCTACTCAAGTCTTTTTATGAAACAAATATGGTACTGTTACCTAAACCAGGAAGAGTAAAAACAGAGAAAGAAAATTATAGACTAATGAATATGGATGCAAAATCCTAAATAAAATACTAGATAAAAGATTACAACAATATATTTCAAAGATTATGCATCATGGCCAAGTGAGATTTATACCAAGAATGCCGGGATGATTTAGCATAAGGAAAATGAAATAGAATAGGGAATGAAGTAATAAAACTATCTCTTTTTTGCAGACAATATGATGATATACTTGGAAAATCCCAAAGGCTCAACTAAAAAGTTAATCAAAACAATTAATAACTTTAGCAAAGTAGCAGGATATAGCATAAGTCCACATAAATCATCGGTATTCCTATATATCACAAAGAAAACTCTACTATAAAAGATAGTACAAGTTATCCCATTTAAAATAACTCCAGACAGGATAAAATACCTGTGAGTATACCTGCCAAAACAAATCCAAAACTATATAAACAAAATTATTTTTAAAAACCCTTTTTACATAAAGTCAGATTCAAAAAATTGGAGAAAATATTGATTATTCATGGGTAGGCAAGGCCAACATAATCAAAATTACAATTTTACCTAAGCTAGTTTATTCATTGTCATCCCAATTAAATTGTCAAATATATTTATTTTAAGCAGACGTCACTACACTGAATGATAGGCAAGACCAATAACAAGTTCATAGTATTGAATTTGTCAAATGCAATTGCATGTGGTTTCTTGATAAATGGAGCCTTTGAAAAGGCAAAGATCCAAGAATGGTTTCATGGATAATTATTTTACTGAATTAGAAAGAATTATAACAAAATTCATTTGGAAGAACAAAAAGTCAAGAATATCAAAGGAATTAATTTTTTTTAAAAGTAAAGGAAGGAAGTTTAGCAGTACCAGATCTTAAATTAGATTATCAGAGTTCTGTATTTTGAAAATATTTTGCTCTACATAGCTCAGAGGTTATGACTATTTGCTTTGACAGCATCTATTACAATCTTTGTTCTTAAGTTTCTGTGGATCAGTATCACGTCTGAACTAGTTGGGGGCCACAGTAATGTTTGTAATAATGGTCCAGTTCCAGTTTTCTAAGATATTTGGAAGTCTATATTTGTAATATGGTGACCTGTCTTCTGTTAGTCCATGAAGGATAATGAGCTTATGATATATAATTCTTATCATCAATTCATGTCTTGCTAAGTATACAGCCTGCAGTGATGAATGAGTTGCATAGTTTCTTCTATAATTAGGTGGCTCAGTGGATAGAGCATTGGGTCTAGAATCAGGAAAGCTTAAGTTAAAATCTGTCCTCAGATACTTTCTAGCTGTGTGATCATGGGCAAGTCACTTAACTTCTGTATGCCTTAATTTCTTCAACTGTAAAATGGGGATAATAGTAGAACCTACCTCTTGGGGTTGTGAGGATCAAGTGAGTCAATATTTGTAAAGCACTTAACAGAGTGCCTGGCACATAGAAGATGATTAATAAGTGTTTGTTTCCCTCCCCTTCCCTTAAAAAAACCCCAAAAAACAAAAAACTGCATTGATTGCTAAGTCTTAAAACTTTCTGTAATTTCTTGTGGCAATGACCTAGTTCTGAATTACCATGACAAGCCTCTTCCATTTCTTCAAATAAATTTATATTAGTGAGTCATTTGTTTGGTCTTTCCTTGTCCAAATATGGTTAACTGAGTTCATGAAGATGTTATCCGTGAAACCATTCTTGGAGTCTTGGATCTTTGCCTTTTTAAAGGCTCCATTTATCAAGAAACCACATCCACTTGCATTTGACAAATTCAATACTGTGAACTTGTTATTATTCTTGACTATCATTCAGTGATGTCTGGTTCCTTCAGAAGTATTTCTGTAGGTTTTTGACCTGTTTATTATGTGCTCTAAGAATAACTATCAATTTCTTCCTCCTTAGTGATGAGGAAATGCTAAGTTTTCAACAGATACCTTAAGGGATGGACCTGTGTTTTGTTATTATTGTATGGGTTTTGTCAAGATACTTTCCAAATATGTTAAGGCTCATTTTAAAATAAAGACAGTATACAGCAAGATTGGCATTGCATAAATATTAATTACTTTAATCACATTCTTCCCATTCAGCTATTATTTCAAGATGCCAGCCACTGTCTTAATATATTCAACTACAGCCTTCTCTTTGATATTTTTATGCTCAGTGTGTGTTTTCTGGAGGAGACCAAGGTGTTCTTAGGAAGTTCAAACATTCAGTATCTATGTTTCTTCATCATACCTTATGAAAATTTTATTTATTGAGTCTAAATGACATTCTGATGTCATTGGAGAAAGATTCTACAAGATGAAGGGAGTTTTGGTGGAGTCATATAGCTTGATATTACCCATATGCATTAAGTATTAATAAACTACTTTGGTTCTACTATCTCTTAGTCTTATTTGAGAGATGATAATGATGTTACAGCTAGGTAAAGTCATTCTGGGTTTAAAACAGTTTCCTTGAAACATTAACTTTCTATTTCAATTATTCTTAACATTATCATGCTTGTTCATTACATATTTTAAGAGAACAGTTTCCCATGTGGACGTGAAATACTCTTAACATGTTCACTATGTGTGTGTCCATTTTATATATTGGTAGTACATGAATAAGTCATGAGTGTGGAATTGAGTAAAAGGCTTTGAGATATTCAACAGAAAACAACATAAATGTTATAGTGCCTTTGGGCAACTTGTTTAATAATTAACAAATTAAAAATAAGTTGTTTGTATTTCTTGGGCTTTGGGGAACTCTCTTTTTGCTCTTCAGCCAATATATTATTTTCTCATAAATCCAGATTTCTTTGTAGGGATACAAGATATGAATGCCCAGCATAAAAGATCCAAACATGTAACTGACCTATATTTGAAGGTGTCACTGGTATTACCATCTTTTGGGTCTAGATATGTAAGGGGGCCTGAATAATGGTAGCCACATCCTCAGAGCACATATGATATGTTCTTCTTGTTGTCAACCCAAGTGGAAGAAACTGGAGAGCCTGCTTCTTGAAATGTGTGACAACAGGCAACAGAAAGACTCTTTCCCAATTTGTAGCAAGTGCAGATATTCTGACTGCCTCTAGTTTGCTTATCACATAAGGAAGAGGAATCCATCAATCGGATACTGAATCTTTCCAGCCTAGCTGTTTCAGATGAGAAGATAAGTGCTGCAAGCTTCTGAATGGGGAGAGAGGCTTCTGTCTACTCTCAGACCCTCAATACAATAGGTGATATGTTTTTGGAACTATGCCCAAAGGAGTATAAAATGTGCATGCTCTTTGACCCAGCAATATCATTCCTAGGGCTGTATCCCAAAGAGATCACAAAAAATGGGAAAAGGACCCACAGGTACAAAAATATTTATAGCAGCTCTTTTTGTGGTGGTCAAGAACTGGAAATTGAGGGGATGCCCATCAATTGGGGAATGACAACAAGTTTTGGTATGTGAATGTAATGGAATACTATTGTGCTATAAGAAATGAAGAACAGACCAACTTCAGAAAAACCTACAAAGACTTATATGAACTGATGCTGAGTGAGGTGAGCAGAACCAGGAGAACATTGTGACAACTGATTTTGATAGACTGAGCTCTTCTCAGCAATGCAAAGACCTAAAACAATTCCAAAAGACTCATCCATATCCAGAGAAAGAAATGTGGAGTCTGAATGGAGATCAAAACATACTATTTGCTTTATTTTTTTGTTTTCTTTTTCTTTCTTATGGTTCCTCACATTCATTCTAATTTTTCTATACACATGACTAATGTGAAAATATGCTTAATAAGAATGTATATTCTCATTAACAAATATTATAAAGCCTATGTTGTATTACATGCCATCTTGGAGAGGGGGGAAGGAAGGGAGGTGGAGGAAACTTAAAATTTCTGGAAGCGAATGTTGAAAATGTTGAAAACTAAAAATAAATTAATAAAAAAAAGTAGATGATCTTTACCTTGTGTCTGAGAGGAAGATGGAAAAGTGCTTTGCTGGCACATTCTTCACCATTGTGAAAAGTTTAGGCCAATACTTAACAGATTTTATCTGGCCCTGTTATATTCTGATTTTGCTACGGAGCTAGTTTTGGCACCCCAGCATCCTCACCCCTTCCATGAGGTAACTGTTCTATTATTCATGGGACCTAAGATTTCTGTTCCTCCTTTGTTCCAACCTGGGTTTTCATTGTGATGGACTTCTTTTGTTTATATAAATGTCCATAAAATTTCCATATTCTTTTTCTTTGGGTGTTTTCTCTGATTTCTTTACTTTTTTGGTTTATATAGTAAATTTTTTGATTGGTATTGATTTGTTTATTTTTCTTTTTTTACTGTTTTGACTTCTCGCCTTGCCTTAATCTTTTGAATCATTGTTTTTCAATCACTGATTAAAGGAATCTAGAATTTCTAATATGTTTTTGTTTTCCAGATTACTTTCCATTTGTTTTTTTGTTGCTTTGAATTGAGCAATATTACATTCAAGTTTTCTATGCTATGCACCAGGTAAATGTTGACAAAATCTTCCAATGACATTTTGGAACTCTCTCATTGTGGCTAAGTGGCTCAGTAGGACCTGAAGTCAAGAAGACCTGAGTTCAAATTTGGCCTCGGACACTTACTAGCTGTGTGATCCTGAGCAATTAAGTCACTTAATTTCTATCTGTCTAAATTTCCCCATCTACATAACGGGGATAAAAATAACACATTGTGAGGATAACACGAGTTGATAAAATGAGAAAACCTCTGTGAACCTTAAAGTGCATCTCTAAATGCCTCTCAGACAATTTGAACTGGATGTCCTGTAGACAGCTTTAACTCAACATGTCTAAACCTGAACTCATTATCTTTCATCCTACCTCCCTTTTTAAACCTCTTTGTTATCCTCAACTCCCTATTATCTCTCAGGCCTATAAGCAATCTACTGCCAAAGTCTATTGATTTTACCTTTGTACCATCTCTCAAAATCTACACCCTTCTCTCCTTTGAGACTGCCACTAACCTGGCACGGACCCTCATTACCTCACACTGGACTACTGCAATAGATTGTTGGTTGATATGTTTGCCACAAGTCTCTCTCCAATCCAAGCAATCATTTCCATTAAACTCCAATGACTTCCCATCACCACCAAGATCAAAAATAAAGCCCTCTGTTTAGCATTCAAAACCCTTTATAACCTAAACTGCCTCTCCTCCCCCCTACCTCCCTACTCCTTTCCAGTCTTATTAGACTACACCTCCCTCCCACCACTCTACATACCATTTGATTCAGTGACACTGGTCTTCTATTTGTTACTTGAATAATACTATCCCTTGGCTCCAGGCAATTTTCCCATGCCTGAATTACTTTTCCTCCTCATCTCTGCCTCCAGGTTTCCCAGGTTTCCTTCAAGTCCAAGCTAAAATCCCATCTTCTACCAGAAGCCTTTCCCAATCTCCCTTAATTCTAGTGACTTCCCTCTGCTGATTATTTCCAATGTATATTGTATATAACTGATTCATATTTGTTTGTATGTTGTCTTCCCCATTAGACTGTGAGCTTCATGGGGGCCGGGACTGTATTTTGCTTCTCTTGGCATCCTCAGTGCTCAGGACAGTGCCTGTCACATAGTAACCCCTTAATAAATGCTTATTAAGCATATAAGCTCTATTATTATTATTATTATTACCTTATTTAAGTCACTTCTGTCATGCTGGTGTTGAGTGGTGGTCCTAAGGAGCATTTTTTGATAGCTCTACTTTACTTTCTTTTTTTTTAATTAATTTATTTTCTTTTAGTTTTCAACATTCACTTACATAAGTTTTAAATTTTCTCACCTTCCCCAAGATGGCACACAATTTGATATAGGCTCTACGTATATATTCTCATTTAATATATTTTTGCATTAGTCATGTTGTATAGAAGAATTTTAACAAATGGGAGAAACCATGAGAAAGAAAAATGAAACAAACAAAAAAATGGTCTGCTTCACTCTGCATTCAGACTCTATAATTCTTTCTCCAGATGTGTATGACATTTTCCATCATAAGTCCTTTGGAATTGTTTTAGGTCCTTGCAATGCTGAGAAGGTCTAAGTTATCAAAATCAGTCATTGTACATGGTGGCTGTTACTATATACAATGTTCTTTTGGTTCTGCTCACTTCACTTAGCATCAGTTCATATAAGTCTTTCCAGATTTTTCTCAAATCCACCTCTTCATCATTTCTTTTAGCACAATAGTATTCCATTACATTCATATACCACAACTTGTTCAGTCATTCCCCAGTTGATGGGCATCCACTTAATTTCCATTTGTTGGCCACCACAAAAAGAGCTGCTATCGGCCTTTATATCTAGATCATGCATCCATTTAGAATTGACTTTGGTGTATGGCCTTAGATAATGATCTATGCCCAGTTTCTGCCATACTATATTCCAATTTTCCCAGCAGTTTTTGTCAAATAGTGAATTCTTAACCCAGAAACTGGGATCTTTGGGCTTATCAAATAGTATATTATTATAGTCATTGACTACTGAGTCTTTAGTACCCATTCTTTTCCATTGATCTACTACTCTGTTCCTTAGCAAGTACCAGGCAGTTTTCAGGACCGCTGCTTTATAATACAGATTAAAATCTGGTACGGCTAGGCCACCTTCCCTAACATTTCTTTTCATTAGTTG
>JAQQSW010006129.1:0-14020 GCA_028646575.1 Pseudocheirus occidentalis | reverse complement strand
TGCTGCTACAGCCACCTCCCGCTGCTTCCTTGCCCTGGGAGCAGTTTGGCCGGACCCACTCTTCTCCTCCCCAGTTAGCAAAATTCACTGACCTTTCTCTTAGCCTTTTTTTCTTCTGGCCTGATAGATGTGGTAATTGTGCCTCCAGTGCAGCCGATCTGCTCTCCTATAGCCGGTTCCCCGCCTGATGCCTCAGGGCTTGGCCCAGCCGGGTTTCGGTGACGGGTCCCAGACTGCTGCTCAGAGCCCCCCCTGCTGTGCTGCCTGTAGTAACAGATGTGCTTTCTGTCTTTTGGAGAGTTTTGGAGCTTGAAAATTTGTTTAGAGTCCCATTTTATGAGTTTTTTAGCGTGTTTGTGTGGGAGCTGTGGTGCTTTGCTGCTTCTATGCCGCCATCTTGGCCCTATGTACTATACTTTCCAAAAAAATGCTTATTAATATATATCAGTTGAATGAGTGATTCTCCAAAATTGGTATGGCCATCTTTGAGTAAGAGACCAAAGACACCAAGAGACTAAGAATCATAGTAATAAAAGTCCTAATAATGACATTTGTCTGTCATTTTTTTTAGTAGTTTGAAAGGAGTTCAGGAAATTATATTAAATAGTATATTCAAGACAGCATTTTGATGCAGAAAGTAAAGTACTCATCATTAAAGGTATTGATCTTAATTAGATAGCTGTAAGCAAGATAAACATGAATATTCTAAATCTTGGGGAAAGAAATTAGGCTGCTATTTTATGCATTGAAGAAAAGAATGTGTTCAGAAAATTAATTTTAAGTAGCTTCCTTAATAACATAAATGCCATTACTATAGCTTTGGACAACATAATCCAGGTGAAAGTTATGTTCCCGGTTTTTTTTTCCTTTTTTTAGGAAGATCATGGTGCTATAGTTATTCTTCTTTTAGTTAGTGAAGGGGACCCACTGCATCTCTGATATAAGAGTTAAGATCACAGGAGGAATTAGTTTTATGGCTCCTCACATTTTCTGATATGAGCTTTAATATTACAATATTCTATCCAAATTATGTAGAAAAATATAAACCACCTAATTAATGCAATAAAAAGGTACAAAAATTTGCTCATTACAAAGTAGGAAAAGGAACTTTCAGCAAAGTGTTTTATAAAATTGATTTATTTTATGATTAAAAGTTTTGAAAGACTTTGATGGGAAAAGGTACAATATATGATTTCTCTGACTAATATTAATAATTCTTCAAGTGGTACATAAACTTACAGTTACTATTTTTAATTTAAAGTCTAGGGACATTTACTCTTGATAGGTCTTGAATATTTTCAACCAAGAAGTTCTTTTAAATGATTTCCATGGAACTATTGGCCAAATGACAATGAATTTTATTTCACTAAATACACAAGCATAGACAAATCTTGGAATCCTAAATGTTGTATTTGTATGATTAAAAAATTTTAGGAATTTTTATATGATATCCAAAAAATATAAATATATAATTACGGTAAGTGTTAATGTTACAAATATACTACTACTTGATTAACAGAAATCTGCATTTGTATATATAGAAAAAAATACAGAGAACCATGTCCCTTCCCACTGCCCTTTTCGGATATTTTCATCTTTGTGCAATAACCAAATTTGGGGTTTTAGTTTTCAGTTTTATGCTATAAAACTTGGTTTTATCTTTTTACTCAGGAACTGGTCATAGGGAATTGTTTAGTGGTAAGGAAATAAATGATAAACCAAAAGATGGAATTGTAAACTGTAACGTTAATATGCTCATTTGGGTTGAACTTCCTCTCTCTCTCTCTCTTTCCCTTCCTCCTTCTCTCCCTCCCCCCTCTCCATTTTTCCCTCCTCTTCTCCATGTACACAATCTTTAATCTCTCATTCTCAACTCTCAATCAACTTGCTGCTTCTCTCCCACAATCTTCTCTGACATCCTCAGGTGTCTATCAATTTTTTAAAAATCCCTTACTGATGAACCAAAAAACTCCAATTTCTATGAGAAGAACTCACTATTTGTCAAAAACTACTTGGGAAACTTGAAAATAGTATGGCAGAAACTGGGCATAATCCAATATCTCACATAGTATAGCAAAATGAAGTTCAAACAGGTATGCAATTTAGATATAAAAGTTGATACTATAAGCAAACTGGAAGAGCAAGGAAAACTTTACCTGTCAGATTAGATACAGAACATTATGAAATGAAAAATGGGTAATTTTGATTACATTAAATTGAAAAGTTTTTATACAAACAAAGTGAATGGAACTAGGAATAGAAGGGAAGCAGGAAACTAAGAAAGAATTTTTACAACCAGTGTGTCTGAAAAAGGTTTCATTTCTGAAATACATAGAGAATTGAGTCAAATTTACAAGAATACAAGTCTTTCCTCAGTTGGTAAAAGGTCAAAGGACATGAAGAGGTAGTTTTCAGAGGAAGAAATTAAAACTATCTATAGTCATATAAAAATGCTATAAGTCACTATTGATCAGAGAAATGCAAATCAAAACAACTCTTAGGTACCACATCACACCTGTCAGATAGGCTAACATGACAAAACAGGAAAATTTTAAAAATTACAGATGTGGGAAAACTGGAATACTGATCATTGTTGGTGGAGTTATGAAGTGATCAAACCAATATGAAGAGTGATTTGGAACTATGCCCAAAGGGCAATAAAAATGTGCTTACCATTTGACCTTGCAATACCACTTCTGGGGCTATATCCCAAAGGGATCATACAAATGGGAAAAAGACTCACATATACAAAAATATTTATAGCAGCTCATTTTGTGATGGCAAAGAACAGGAAATTGAGGGAATGCCTATAAATTTGGGAGTGACTGAACAGGGTGTGGTATATGAATGTAATGGAATGCTATTGTGCTATAAGAAATAATGAGGAGGCAGAATTAAAGAAAAACCTGGAAAGACTTATATGAAGTGATGCTAAGTGACAGGAGCAGAACCAGGAGGACATTTTACACAATTACAGCCACATTATGCAACAACTAACTTTGATAACTTGGCTCTCCTCAGCACTGCACTAAGACAACTCTAAAAGGTTCATGATAGAAAATACTCTCCACATCCATAGAAAGAGTTACAGTGTCTAAATGCAGATCGAAGCATAGTTTTTGTTCTCTCTTTTCTGCTTTGTTCTTTTTTTCCCTTTCTTATGGTTCACTCCATTGGATATAATTCTTCTTTGTAACATGGCTAATGCAAAAAAAAATTATTGTGAATGTATATGTAGAGTCTATATCAGACTGCTATGCTATCTTAGGGATTGGGGAGAAGAAGAGAAGGGAGAAACTTTGGAACTCAAAAATCTATGGAACTGAATGTTATAAATTAAAAGTAAGTAAGTAAATGAATGAATGAATGAATGAACAAATGAACAAATAAATATATATATAAATCCCTAAGTACTGATATCACCAAAATATTATCTTATAGCCTTCCTTACTTTTCATGTTAAATTTCTAAACAGAGATGTCTGTACTTGCAGCCTCTGCTTCCTAAATACCCATACTTTAATTGCCTGTGTAACAATATGATTTCCCAACACCTCTTTCTAGAGCAGTGGTTCTCAATCTTCCTAATGCCACGACCCTTTAATACAGTTCCTCATTTTGTGGTGACCCCCAACCATAAAATTATTTTCATTGTGACTTCATAACTGTAATTTTGCTACTGTTATGGATTTCAATATAAATATATGATATGCAGGATATATTTTCATTGTTACAAACTGGACATAGACCACAGGTTGAGAACTGCTGTTCTAGAGATATATTAATTGCCAAACCAATGATTTTTTCCATCTTATTTTCTTTTGTTTTGTTTTGTTTTGTTTTTTTTTGCTTTTTGGAGGGCAGTTGGGGTTAAGTGACTTGCCCAAGGTCACACGGCTAGTTTTTTGTGTTAAGTGTCTGAGGCAGGATTTGAACTCAGGTACTCCTGACTCCAGGACCGGTGCTCTATTCACTGCACCACCTAGCCACCCCACATCTTATTTTCAATATGCCAATAATATTACATCCTACTAATTTCTTTCTCTTGATGCTTTCAGTTTCCTTAAGTTCCCCAACACTGCCTCTTCCAAACTCTCTTCTTACCTGTCAGAAAGTTCCTTCTTATGGTCTCTTAATCACACCCTGCCATGTGAATCTCCATCAAGGCTCTACCCTTTATCATCTTTTCCTGGCTAACTATCTTGGTGATTTTATTGTACATGTTAAATTATGGCCTCTGTGGGAATGACTCTAAGTTTGTTTTGTGTTATTTTCAGTTTACAAAACACTCATTTGAAGCCTAGTCCTATTGGTATATGTCCCAAATTGAAGTCATTATTTTGAACTTCAAAACTGATACTTTTTCCAGTTTTAAGAAAGGTTGATTTTTCCCAGTTACCTAAGACTGTAAAAGAGTCATCTTTTATTCTTTCAATTTTTTTAGCAAATTCAACAGTTATTACATACTGTCAATCTCAGATCCAAGATATTTGTCCCCTCCTTTACTCTCCAGTCTGCCACCATATCAATGTATCATTTCTTCAATGAACTATTAAAGTTACCTAACTGGTTTAACTATCCCTGGTTTCTCCACTTTCAAATTTATCTTTCACATGACTAGCATTATTTTCCCTAATGCATATGTCCTATTAAAAAAAAAAAGGATTAACTAGGCCTAATTAAAAGAGTGGAGAATGGATAGCAAAACAAAATGTATAATAAACAAAAGACATTTCTAAAAAAAACTTTTATTATCTCATAGATAATAAAAATGAGAAACTAAAAAAAAGTTTACTCTGCTCTTTGGAAATCTAGAAATTAGGTGATTAAATCATGGTAGCAAAGAAAAAATAAAAAATCACAATATAGTGATAAGCAAGAAAAATATATGATATTGTAAGGAACTATATATAAACAATTATTGTCACTACTAACATATATGCAAAAAGTGACAAAGCATCTAAATTCAGAAAGGAAAAGCTAATTTAATTTCAGAAAGAGGAGTATGGAGAGAGAGAGCAACAATAGAATGGTGACTCAGGTTGCAATTTCAATGCTGGACAATTATAAAGGAAAGAAAAAGAAAAAATAATAAGCTGAACAAACTCAGGTAATTCAGGGCTGAAAGATTAAAGGCATCTTTTAAATTAGGACATTAAAGAAGATCTACAGATACATCTATATGTAAATACATATATATATATACACATATATGCATGCATGCTTACATATAAGTTTATATATACATATTTCTCAGCACTGTGGTTTCTCTACAAAAATAGCCTATGTATTAGAGCACAGACAAAATATAAGTAAAAATTTTTAAAATATTATGTAAATACTTTGAAGCCCATAGTATAAAATTTAGTAAGTAATATTACGAAAATAAGAAAAATATATAAACTTGAATACTCATTGAATTATATTTAAAATAATGAATGATTTGATTACAAATAAACACTTTAAAATATTTATATGAAAGAAATATATACTATTGAGAATGCATATTTTAAAATTTTGAAGTTTTCAAAAGTTTTTCTGAGAGGAAAAAATTATATTCCTAATAACAAATGTAAATCAAACTAGAACAAAAGAAGTTAACTAATTTGGAATTAAAAACTCTACAAACAAACAAAAGCAAACTAAGCACAGAAGAGAAAATTTTAAAAATCAGAGTGAAATTAAGATAAATTATAAGACAAAAAGCCATAGGACTGATAAAAAAAATGAAAAGCTGTTTGACAATTAACAAAATTCAATTAATATAACTAAAAAGAATGTGAAGGAAAATCAAATTAAGATTATGAAGGACACAAAAAGAAACAAAAAGAATAAATAGAACTTCATATATATGGATATTTGCTAACAAACTAGATGGTTAAAAGAGATGTCTATCCACAAAGATTTAACAAAGAGAAAACTTAATCTAATTTTTAAAAAAAGGAAATTGGATTCATTGTAAAGGAACAACAAAAAGAAAATTAACAGTTTGTCCAGATAAATTTGTAAACAAAATCCACAAAACGTTTAAAGAACAATTAATATGCACCTTATGCAAATCTCATAAAACAAAGTCTTGATATAATTAAGAAAGTTTACTAGCAAAGTCTTTTTCTGAGACAAATACAATTCCTTATCCTTAAACTAATGCAATCTAAAACAAAGGAAAATAATGATAGAATATCAGAAATATATATAGATACAAAAATGTTAAGATTCTGGCAAATATATTACAACACTATCAAAAATAAAATAAAATAATTCAAAATGATGAAACTTATTTTAGATAAGGGTTATAAGAATAGTTCAACACTAAGAAAACCCTTACAACAATCATATTAAATGCAAAAATACCTCCAAAACCATGGTTTTATCAACAGATAGAGAATAAGCACTTAAGAAAGAACAAAAATCCTAAATGAATAAAAACCTTTGAAAGTCAGGCATGGGGAACTTCCTTTAACATGATAAAAAAAAGTGCATAGCTAAAATGAAAAGTTACCATTACGGACAAAGTTGAAACACAGGGTTATTTCCCAATAAAGGAAGGAATAAAACAAAAGTTGCTTTCTTTCACTGCTTTTATCTGAAATGACATAAATATACTCACAGAGTAGACAAAGCTATCTTCATTTCTAGGTATTATTACAGATTAATTTTGAAATAGTAAAGATTATCAATGAAAATAATTGAGATAATTTTCAGTAAAGAAGTGCTGAACAAGATAAACCCCCAGAAATTAATTTTTTTGAAATATCAATAACTAAATCTTGAAAGAAATTACACATTCAAAATAACTAGAGAATGCATAAAATATCTGAGAATTAACCTATCAAAATACATACAAGACCTGTATAAATATAATTTCAAAACAGGTTTTAAAATAATAAAGAATGGTGGCAAGGGCAGTGCCAAGATGGTGGCATAGAAACAAGAAAATTCCATAAGCTCCCCCCACAACCACCCAAAATACCTATAAAATATGACTCTAAACAAATTTTAGAGCTAAAGAAACCGCAAAGTGACAGAGACAAATTTCCCCCCTGAAGGCAGCCCAGTAGAACTACAGGAAAGGTCCATCACAGCACTTTGGGAGTCAAGCCCAGCCCAGGGTGATAAATTCAAACACTAATTTTAACTCTTGTTTAGGCCATGGAATGAATTCAAATGGAAAGAGCAAGCACTTTCCCACTTACAGCTCATTGCAGTAAGTTAGAAGTTTTAGCTTTTAGAATCATTAGACCTGTATCTTTGATGCTGCTTCCATTGAATGCTGACTCTGACTCTGTTTTCTCTGAAAGCACCCATTTAAGGTCAGTCAAAGGACACAAAAACTGAGGAATTAAACTCACAGTTCACAGCAGGTTTAGACATAATTGTTATCAATACCAAATTATTACTGCAACAAATTAATATGCAAAGGGAAATTTAGTAAGCCTTCTAAAGAAAAATCACAGAAAAGATTTTGCAAAACTTTATAAAAGTATTTTCACTTCATAAAAATAGCCTACAATTTATCCTGATGTTGCTAAAAGAAAATACATTCTCCAAATAGTTTAGTTAACAGTCTTAATTTTCATAACTGAGAGCCAAATAATTTTTCCTGAAATTTCCCTTTTAAAATATAGACAAAACTTGGATGTTTGTGATTTCTTAAATTACAGTACTTCAGAAAAATAACAGTCAGATAGAATGACCTAACAGCTTCATCATATTTTTCCCTCTGACAGTATAATTCTTAATCTAACAACATCTCAATTATAAGAGAAATTGTTTTTCCAACAACATAGATGTTAAAATTATTTAACAAATTACAAAATATAAGAAAGTATAGTAATATGACAATACCATAAACCATTATCATGAATTTAAATGAAACAGAATCAATTAATTACCAATCAGGTGAACTTAATTTAGTTGAAAATGCTTCCAAATTGCTTTAGGTAGAAAATCATTCATCTCAACACCATTGGCATTGTGCTAATGACATCTAAGAAAACTCATTATGTTACCAAGTATGAAACAATTACATTTAATTTAAATAGTTTTCAGATAGCATTTGTCCTGTGCCAACCAGTTTAAAATCACAGTTTTTTGACCCTCACAACATTTCTGGAAAGTGCAGAAAGAGTAAACTGAGGAAAATAGAATAAATTTCTTAATGCCAAAAAAAAAATCTTTTCTTTGCTGGGTTATCTGGGTTGAAGCCCTAAGACTCTCAACTGTATTGCTGCTTTTGACCCAGGCAAAAAGAGACCTAAGGAATTTTATTTAATGCTAACAATGTGGCTAGTTTCCCCAGGCAGAAAGCTCCAGAACTTCCAGAGTTAACACTATAAGGAAACATTTTAACATTTTATATATCTCAAATCACAATAACCAATATCTTTACCATAGCCAATATTTATGTAATGTTAGATTCAAAAAAGCCTTCCTACAGATTTATGCTGAATGGCAAGTGGACATAATTCCTTCTAAATCTCTATAACTTTATCTGTTAGTTTTTCAAGTCAAGCTACAAAATTTTCACTTTCATTCTTTCTACTTAAAACAAAATTAAACTTCCTTATACCCTCTCAGCATGCTTAAACCTACTGAAGCTAGCACTAGGGCACAGAGCTCAGGATGGGGGGAGGTGTCACTTAGTTATTAGTTAGGCTTGCTGTTGCCCAGCCCACCCCTATATGTCCCCAAACCATTTTCCTCTACCTTTCACGTTTTCCTTAAAACCTTCACTTCTCTTTCCCAAACTTTCAAACCCATTACTCAGACTATTGAGGTAGAGGCTTAGGGGTGCTCAAGACCCCAAAATACGAACATGCCAGGTCCTGCCAAATGAATTCAACTCAAGTCTTCTGTCAGCCACAGAAAAACAAGGTTTATTAAAGGTTCTCCATAATGAGTAGACTCTTAAGGAGCCTGAGTATCTGTGACACTTGCATTGGGCAAGCAGGCCAGAATCATCTGACACAGAGTCTGCACTAAATAATTCTCCTGCCTCTTCATGGAGGCAAGATAGTGTCTTATATACAGAAAGGTTGTGGGAGGAATCTAGGGGTGCTCTAGGGGAGTTTGTCCAGGGTCTTCAGAAAGAGTCAAATGAGGTGACAGTCCAGAATTGAGAGATCAAGGGTGGGAAATAGCTGGAGGCTACCTGGGGATGAGAGACAATGGAGGGCTAGGCTAGTTTAAGGGGGTATTCTTTTGGGAAGATCAAGGGTGGGGGACTAGCTGGACAAAGGAGGGGTAGGCTAGTAACAGAGACTTTGGCCCAGCTATAATGAAAGCCTTATGACCTCAGGCAAATGCCTTATCAAATGAGAAGATTCAATCAGAGTTGGGGGGAGGTTACCAGAACCTGTACCTCATAAAGACTACCTCTACTTTACTTTACATTCCAAATTAAAAGCCACACTCATGCCAATTATGTCTTGCTTCTCTGCACCTGTTAGAATTTGGAGGGAGTTAATAATCTATAAGTCAAGAGAGCTGTATTTCTCTCTCATCCTTCACAAACAATATTTATAATATTAATATACATTTTAAACAAAACACTGAAATTCTAAAGTGTTTTCATTTAAGATTATGATATAAAAGCCCTGATCAAAATGGGGTTTTTTGTTTGTTTTTGGAGGGGGGAAGGTAGGGTAATTGGGGTTAAGTGACTTGCCCAACATCACATGGCTAGTTTTGCGTTAAGTATCTGAGGTCAAATTTGAACTCAGGTCCTCCTGAAACCAGGGCCAGAGCTCTATTTGCTGTGCCACCTATCTGCCCCAAGTGTTTTAAAAGACAGAAAAATCCTTATTTTTTCCGTTTTGAACACGTTGTCCTGATATCAGTTACACTGACTGTAGGGGTGCAAAGACAATTCTCTAGATTTACTTTAAACCTAATCTACTAAAATTTAGCTTTAGGATCTAATTAAATCTGAATTCAAACTTTCAGCTTTCCTCTCTCAGTCTTTCCTATCTTTGGGCTGCCTGGTTTAGATCTTATCATTACAAAGCCTCTTACTAGCTGATTTCACCTTCTAACTACCTTCTGGGAGAGTCTCAATGTGCTTTTTAATTCCATTGCTTATTATCTAACTTCATTCTTGTATCCCAACTTGGCCAGTGTTGGGATCCACCTCCCTCCCAAAAAAATGTCTAAATCTCCTGCTGAAAGACTAAGGTGGGAGTTCTTTCCCAGTGTTCTCTCTACTTAAAGAACTTAGAAGTTCCTTAGACATTTTTCTGGTTGAATTGTAAACCTTTCTGCCCCAACATGAAACATTTTATAAACACAGGGACACAGACAGAATAACTAAATAAGTGTTTTTTTTTTTCATTTATTTCTTTGGTTTTGTTTTTTAAATTAGAATTAATCTGGTCAAAATTTAGAGCTATCTTTAGTGTATTAATCTGGAACAGTTGAAGGAACCCCAATGGGGAAAATATAATCCAGAACTATCTTTAGTCAATTGACCCCAGTTCTGTCAATATTTATGGTCATCAAATTGATAGTAATGAGGCAGAAGTTTCGTTAGCCAGATCCCAAATTTTGGATTCTGACTGACTCATAGCCAAATTATAAAGGATATACTTGCCTTCCAGGAGATCTATCTTGAGGTCTCTGTCCCCAGGTCACTTGGAGAGAAAAGAAGATTGTGTAATACAGGGAGTTTGATAAATAAGAAGCAGGGGTTTGGGAGATAAAGATTCACCCATCTTCAGGGCTGGGACTTAAGGCAAAAAAAAAATCCTGTGGGCACTCAGTCCCAGCACTATTGGGAATCGGGGGGAGATTCCAGTCTCCAAATCCTAGTCCAAGTCCAAGTCACATGACACCATTTAAATGTCAACTTTTTACAAAGTTTGTTCTAAGAAGGAGACAAACAAATTAAGAGGTTTGTCCACATGTTACTTTCTATCAAGCTGGCAAAATGCGTTTCATAGGAATTACACTCCAGAACTGGGCTCCCCCTGGGGGCCAGTCCAGAACTGGCTCAATTTGGGAGTTGGGGTACCCAGATAATATACATTTCAATAGCAGCTGATATAATCCCATTATTGTTTACCCCTGGACAGAGGAAATACCTGTTCAATCCGACCACCCTCTAATTATATCAGATCACTCCTACCCCTGGTCTATCTAGGTAGAAGAAGAATCTGTCTCTAAAGAAGTCTGAGAAGCTACCAATGCAATCTCATTATCAGTAACATCCTTCTAAAGGACTTTAGAGAAAAGGGCTGAAGGTGGGAGCTCTGAGTCTCCAAGATACTGATTATGGAGGAAAATCATGTTTTCACATTAATATATAGCTTGTTTGAAAAAAATGTGATTCCTATTACAATGTAAGATTTTTGAGTGAGTTGTAGAGTTTCCCCTTTCATTGTTGTTTCTTTGTGTTATTTCACCTTCACTGGTCACTGAATACAATGCTTTGTAGATTGCTGCTTTACACAGAGGAGGCATGAAATAAATGTATACTAATTGAATGTCATTGTATGAGAAGTGAAAACTTGAAAACTTCTCAGAATGGTCCTTATAAATTGGTGTCAGTTCTGACTGTCTACTTCTTCCCTCGCCCTCCCTTCACTTCTGCTGTCAGTCAGCAGCAAGCCCTTTCAGGAGTCTTTTGACCCCAACCTAGCTTCAGTTCTTTGTCTGCTTTCCCGCCCCTGGGCCCCTCCTCCCAACAAGTGGGAGTCAGGGAAAGCCCAAGCTCACTCCTCCAACCAATGGGAGTAAGGGACCCTGCCGTGTTAGGGTTTAAAAACTCTGCTCCCCCCAGATTGCATTTCTCTCCCTCATGATCAGTCATGTGGAAGACTACCCTCTTCTTCTGGGTGAAGAGAAAAAATTCCTGTTCTTATTCCTGTTTTCTTGATTAAATTTTTGATGAAGTTTTTCATCTCAAACATCTTTAATTAGCAAAAGGAGTTAATTCAATTTAAATTGACAAATATTCATTAAAAACAAGTTGTAAGCAAGACATGATGCAAGATGCTGGTATGAGTACATAAATGTACAAATAGTATGCAATAAAGTAGAATGTGATATGCATAGATGAGGACTATACATGTATACACTCTGTGAGTATGGAGGTCATTTTTCTTCATAGTTAACTCCATTCACTGTGGCTAAATAAACTCATATGATTATGTAATGCATAAAATAATCACTTGGTAAACACAAAAAGTAGTGCCAAGTGACTTTCATTATTCTTTCAATCAAATAGCACCCTGATTAATATCCTTCTTCATAAAATGAAGAAGGGAGATGTTTATCTAAAGAAGTAAGACTGGTTATCTAGAGTCAGAACCTTGAAAGTGTTAAACACTAACAATTTCTGATTCACCAACTTTTTTTTATATATTCCATGGAACACATTTTTTATTTTTTCTTCTACCTTTTTTGTTTGTTAATTTGCACATGCCATTATCATTGAGCCTGACTGCTTTCTAAGTCAAATAGATTTTTATTTTATCAGATTTAATCTATATTAAATATATTATATATTATGGTCCCTATAAAATTGGCAACGTCTAGGAAAAATTCTTATTGACAGGTAATCATTTCCATGTTTCTGACACTCAGCTTCTTCTCATGAAAAAATTTTGGTGGTTTGAGTTGATCAGAGGTTCTTAACCTGAGGGGGTATATGAAACATATTCTTGAGAATTTTGTCTTTATTATTACACGTAAAAGGTATATACATAGAAAGAGGGTGTGGTTGTAAATTAACTGATATGACCATAACGTAATGATGGGGTGTAAAGAATGAAAGAAGAGGAAAGGAGGAAGCAGAAGATGGTAAATTACATCACATGAAGAGGTACAGAAACATATTCAAGTAGAGGAAAAGAAGGGAGATGAGCATTGTTTGAACTTTACTCTCATCAGATTTAATTCAAGGAGGGAATGACATACTAAGTAAAGTATAGAAATATAATTTACCCTATAAACAGTAGCAGGGCAAAGAGGAAAGAAAAGAATGGGGGTCTTTAGAAGAAAGGAAAGAAGTAGTAAATGAAAAGAGAAAGAAAAAGAGGGGCTGAAAGAAGGGAGGATTGACTGAGGGAGGTAACGGTCAAAAACAAAATTCTCATGTGGGAGGAATAGCATACAGGAAAGCACTGAGAGTAAGGAGAATTGTGAATGTGAATGGGATGAACTCTCCCATTAAATAGAAGTGGGTATCAGAATAGATTAAAAATCATAATACTACAATGTGAAGCTTACAAGAAACATATTTGAAAGAGAAGGAAATATATAGGGTAAAGGAATAGTGTGGAGTTGAATATATTATGCTTCAACTGAAGTAAAAAAAATTAGGGGTAGCAGTCCTAATATAGAAAGCAAAAAGGAAAAAAAATAGATCTAATTAAAAGAGATAAAGAAGGATGAATTTACAAGTGAATTCTATCAAACACTTAATGAACAATGAATTCCAATACTATATAGACTATTTGGGAAAATGGCAAAGAAGTAGTCCTACCAAATTCTTTTTATTCATTTATTTGCTTGCTTGGTTATTTTTCAAAATTTTAGTTTAGACTTCAATGGGAGAACAGAAATACAGAATAGAGAAAAGAAACAAGAACATATCATTAACTTAAATACAAAGTAAGAAAGAAAAAGCATGTTGTGTGCATATGTAAAGCCAATCAGCAGTAGATTTCTGAGAGAATGCTACTGTGAGGAGATTTTAAGATTCGGATTAAACAGTATTAGTGAACACTCTGTTTATTCCATTACAAATCTTTATTCAGTACAATGTTTACAGTTTCAACAGTTCACAATATTATATACAATCTTCAGAACAAGGAAAGTCTCTATATTATATCTTATTTCAGAAAGACACAATATTTAGAACAAGGAACAAAAGAAGAATCAGCTGGTTTACCTAAAGGAGAAACCATCTTAACACTTAAAGATTCAATCAATCAAATCAGAGATCCAATCAATCACTTAACAAAGGAATGACCTAGTTTCCCTACAAGGGAGTTGATTCAATTAACAATTCACAATAT
>JAQQSW010006128.1:0-14020 GCA_028646575.1 Pseudocheirus occidentalis | reverse complement strand
CGGAGCTCTTAGTGGGATGCTGCAGCTCACCCCCCCAGCTTTGGCTCACTGAAAGCGCACCCCAGGACCACCACTCAAGACCATGATCCAGATCCAGGCCACTCAATGCAAGAGCCCTTGGCCCCGATGGATCACGTCAGCCCCCCTGCTATCTGCAGGCCGAGGGCTCTGAAGCAGCCCAGTGGAAGCCCCTGCGGCTCTTGGCAGTTCCTGTTGCTACAGCCGTCTCCCGCTGCTTCCTTGCCCTGGGAGCAGTTTGGCCAGACCCGCTCTTCTTCTCCCCAGTTAGCAAAATCCACTGACCTTTCTCTTAGCCTTTTTGTCTTCTGGCCTGCTAGATGTGGTACTTGTGCCTCCAGTGCAGCTGATCAGCTCTCCTATAGCCGCGGTTCCCAGCCCGATGCCCCAGGGCTTGACCTGGCCAGGGTTTCAGCAGCCGGTCCCAGACTGCTGCGAAGAGCCCCACCTGCTGTGATGCCTGTAGCAACAGATGTGCTTTCTGTCTTGTGGAGAGTTTTGGAGCTTGAAAATCTGTTTAGAGTCCCATTTTTTGAGTTTTTTAGCATGTTTGTGTGGGAGCTGTGGTGCTTTGCGTCTTCTACGCCACCATCTTAGCTCCATCCCCCCTCCATTATCTTTCCATAATTTCTAACTACAGATATTGTTAAAGAAGCATGTAATTTGCAGAATATTTTGGAAATTTAAACATTTAAGAAAAACAGAAATATTCTTAAAGCAAAGATTTAAATTTTTTTTGGTCAAAATCTATATAAATGTACCATGGTATATATCTTATAGTCTCCACAGATTTAAAAGCAATCATATATCATGTGGGGAGCACTTAGGTGGGTAAGTGGATAGAGTGCCAGACCTGGAGTCAGGAAGGCCTGAATTCAAATTTGGTCACAGATACTTATTAGTTATATAACGCTGGACAAATCACTTAAACCTATTTGCCTCAGTTTTCTCATCCATACAATGAGCTGGAAAAGGAAATGGCAAATTGCTCCACTATCTGTGTCATGAAGAATTAAGCATGACTGAAATGGCTGGAAAACAATAATAACCTATTTCATGTGAAATGCATTGTGGAGCAGGTTTGGTTGATTGGTTGGTTGGTTATTGTCCCTTTTTCTCAAAGAGGACCAGAATGACATTACTATGCTGAAGTCCAGTTTCAATGTGTCCAACTGCGGCTGATCAGACCAATACAAACTAAGATTGCTCTACCACAGGTCAGGAACAAATAGTCTGTGTGAATATTTAGGGGGGATTCTCCAAATTTGTGCATCAAGAATGTCCTTTGAGCAGTTTCAATTCTATTTTACTCATAGAGCACAACACATTCTCTGATGGGGACACATGCTGAACAGTTCTGTGGCAGTGTCTCTCATGTCACACAATCAATGTCACACAATCAGTGGCTGTAGCCACTGGTACACTAGTTTCTCGGAGTCGTAGGTGAGAGTTGGGTAGAGCAGGTAGACAACAAAAGGTGGAAAGCAGCCCTAAAAAGGGCTTGGGAGCCATGACATCAGAGGGACCATTCCTACACGAACACAGGCTACACCCCTGGGTGGGGTGGGGAGGTTAGTATTGAATGAATAATCAGTCTTTAAGTTATGAAAATCTGGTTTCAAAAACTTGTCTTTTAAGTACAAGTTGTATAACTCTGAGTAAGTCACTAAACTACTTGGACTGCTTCAAAAAATAAGCTATACATTATATGAAACTGAAAGACTGCATTAATGAAGAAATCATACTTCTGAGCATATATTTATATATTCATCTGTACCTATAAATACATATTTATGTAAACAATGCTATGCATGAGATAGATGTATGTAATCCATGTACAAGCAGCTTCCCAGAAAAATGCTACTGTGAACAGCTTTTAAAGTTCTGACTACACAGTATAGTGAACACTCCATTTATTCTATTACAAATCAAAGCAAACATTCACAACAAATCCCAATATAATATTCACAACATTACATCTTTTCACAAAAAATTACAATATAGTGTTCACAAAAGCTTAACAGGAAAATATCCACATAGTTTTCACCAAAGTGGTAACAGTATTTAGAACAAAGAACAAAAGAATAATCATCTGGTATCACAAAGGAGGTTTGCCTCCTTACTTAATCATTCAATCGTTTTCATAGTACAAATTCATCTTTCACTCATGGGGCAATTATAAGTTAACTTAATCAGTCACTTGTCTAGCAATCAGTTACCAAGTATCATTAATCACTAAATATAATCATTAGAAAATTGCACAAATACTCCACCACTCAGGTGTCTAGCAAGCTTCAATTTCATCACACATTCAGTATCCAAGGGGAGGTTTTTTCTTCATCTTGACTCAGGGTGGTCTCTCAGATTCCCTGGATCCCCTTCCATGGATCCAGCTCCTAAGTGAATTCATGAAACAGTCACCTGGCTTCAGAGGCCTTGTCTAGTCCTCTGGGCAGTTCCTGCTACACACTGAAGTTCACAGGGTCCAGCATATCTCCTTCTTTTGGTGGGAAATCAAGGATCAACCAAGCCACAAAGTCTTATCTTGCTCATACTTCTTCAGTCCTCCAGCAGTGTGTCTGGCCCTAGGACCAAGACGAAACCTCAGCCTTTCAGATGGCCTTCTCATCAGCAACTTCAGCCTTCTCCAGATTCTGGTCCCGTGAAAAATACAACTCAGGTCTCAGTCCAGCAAGAAGCAGCCCAGCTGCCCCATGCTGGGAAAATCCTGCTTCCTCCACCAGGAACAGAAATTCTAATTCTGACTGTCAACTCTCTGGGGCTCTTCATGCACATACACACACACACACACACACACACAGGCTTCCTGTCTCAGCCAATCCCCTTCCTATTATGTCAGAGACATCATTCACATCTTCTATTTCTTTCATGGAGGTACTTAGTCTTAGTTACTTAGTTACTAAGGGCTAGGTACCTGCTTACTTGACATGATAAAAAGGGGGTCTTCAAATTTATTTATTTTTTTTCTACTCTGAATTTATTTATTTACTTTCTTCTTCACATCACTAATTTCCATGAGAATTTGAGTTAGAAGTTTTCTCCACATCTTTCCCCTACCACCGCCCCAAACCAGTGAACCCACTGTAAAGCCCCTCCCCTAAACTGCTCCCTCCCATGTCCTCCACCATATCCCCTCTAACTTTCCTGTAGGGCAGGATGTGTCTCCCTGTCCCAGTGCTTGTATATCTTAATTCCCACTTGCATGTAGTTAATACTAATAATAATCATTATACATATATATTTTTTAAATATTTGATTATTGAACTTTAAATTCTAGATTCTTTTCCTTCCTCCCTCATCACCCACCCCCACTGGAAGAACAAGCAATTCAATACAATGGATTGTACTGTGGACATATTGTGAGAGACTGATTATATGTCCCTCATTCCTATCTCGCCACCACCCTTTTTCTATTCTCTACCCTGTCTCTGTCCCTGTCCCTTTGCAGAAGTCTGTGCTTCTAGTGACCCTTTCCCCCCAACCTGCCCTCTCCTCCATCATCCCACCTCTCATGCCCATCCCCCTACTCTCCTGTGTGGCAAGATACCCAGTTTATAGTTTATGTCATTCCTTCCCTAAGCCAAATTCAATGATAGTAAGGTTGCCCTTTTCCCTTTTGCCTTCCTGTCCTTCCCCTCCATTGTAACAATTATGCCTTGCCTCTTCTGTATGAGATGATTAACACCATTCTGTCTCTCCTGTCTCCTCTCATTGTAATCCTTTCCCACCTCAGTATTTCACCTTTTAAAGTATCATCCGTTCCTATTAAGTTGATCCTGTGCCATCTATATACACATATATACACATACTCAGGTATGTATTCATATGCATATATATATACACATATATATGTATATATACCCTCCTACATAGACATATATGTATGTATATGTTCATATACATTTGTAAGTCTTTCATCTATCCTCATGCTGAGAAAAGTTTCATAAGTTACAATTATTGTTTTTTCATGTAAATAGTTCAACTTTGACAAGTTCTTTATGATTTCTTTTCCATGTTTGCCTTCTCATGCTTCTTGTATTTGATTGTCTAATTTTCTTTACAGCTCTGTTTTTTTTCAGCAAGAATGTTTGAAAGTCCTCCACCTCACAGAATAACCATATTTTCCCCCTGGAACATTATACTCAATTTTTCTGGGTAGGTGTTTCTTGGTTTTAATCCTAGCTCCCTTGATCTCTGGAATATGATATTCCAGGCCCTTCGATCTCTCAATGTAGAAGCTGCCAGATTTTGGGCTATCCTAATTGTGTTTCCACAGTATTCAAATTGCTTCCTCTTGGCAGCCTGCAATATTTTCTCCTTGATCTGGGGACTCTGGAACCTGGCAATAATATTCCTAGGAGTTTTCGTTTGGAGATCTTTTTCAAGAGGTGATCAGCAAATTCTTTCAAGTTATATTTTGCCCTCTGGTTCTAAAATATCAGGGCAATTTGCACTGAGAATTTCTTGAAGGATGCTTCCTAAGTTCTCTTTTTGATCATGGCTTTCAGATAGTCCAATAATTTTTAAATTTCCTCTCCTGGATCTATTTTCCAGGTCAGTGGTTTTTTTCAAGGAAATATTTCACATTGTCTTCTATTTTTTTCATTTGTTTGGATTTGTTTAATAGTATCTTGATTTATCATAAAGTCATTTGCTTCCATTTGCTCCACATTAACTCTGAAGGAATTATTCTCCTCAGTGAACTTTTGAGATTCTTTTTTCCATCTGGCAAATTCAACTTTTTAAGACATTCTTCTCCTCATTGGCTTTTTGAGCCTCTTTTGCCATTTGACATAATCTTTTTTTCAAGGGGTTATTTTCTTCTCTCAGGATGTTGACTCTCTTATCACGATTTTCTTGCATCATTCTCATTTCTCTTCCCAGTTTTTTCTCCCCTTCTCTTATTTGGCTTTCAAAATCCTTCTTAAGCTGATCTATGGCTTCTAGACAGTCTTCATGTTTCTTGCAAGTTTTTGGTGTGGGAATTCTGAATGTGCTGTCTTCCCCCTTTTCCATGCTTTGATCCTTTTTGTCCCCAAAAAAGGATTCTAGAGTTTTATTGCTGTTCTTACTTTGCTTCCTTTTCCTGCTTATGTTGCCAGTGAATTACTTGTCTTTTTAGCTCTGTGGAACTCTGCTTGAATGGGGGAATGTTCTGTCTCAAATTGCTGGAGTTTTTGCAGCTGTCAGAGCTATTAGGAGGCTGGTGAAGCCCCACCAGCTTTGTTTCACTGAAAATTCACCCCAGGACCACAAACCAAGACCACTATTTGGATCCAGGCCACTCAACACAAGAGCACTTGGCCTCTGAATAATTGTTTGGCCCTCCTGCAGTCTGCACACTGGGAGCTCTGAAGCCACCATGTGGAAGCTGCTGCAGGGCCTCCACTTCTGCCACTTCTGCCCTTTCCTTGCCCTGGAGGCAGTTTGGCCAGACTGCTTTTCTCCCACAAATTTAGCTGACTCCCAATGACCTTTCACTTAATCCTTACTTCTTCTGGCTTGATAAATCTGGAAACTGCCACAGCTGCCGCTGATCTGCTCTCCTGAGGGCTCCAGCTGCAGTTTGTTCTGCTTGTCCTGCTAGCCCTGGGGCCAAGCTGTAGTTTCAGGCTGGGCTGGTTTCAGATCCCAGTGCTGGGATGAGCCCCACTTGCTGAGTTGCCTTCAGAGGGAGGTGGTTTTTTTGGTGAGTTTTGGAGTTCTAAAATTTGTTTAGAGTCATATTTTATATGTATTTGAGGTGGTCATGTGAAAGCTGCAGCGTTTTCCTCTTTCTATGCTGCCATCTTGGCTCTGCCCCAGGGTCTTCAAATTTAAATGAATTGCCATTACAATGTAATTTGTCACGATGGATACTCTCAGCTTAGGAGTTAACATGGAGAGGAAATATTTCAGGAAAAAAAATTTGTGGCAGATATACATGCTTTTATCAAGGTATGTTTAAGTCTGGTACTATATATTTTTATTACAGTGGCATTTAAAAAAATAAACCACACCTTTTAGTTGTAGTTTTTGTTTCTTTAACAGTGTCATATATTTACATACTATATTGAGTTATATCTTTTCTTTCTACTCTTACATTATTCCATCTTATTATTATATACTTCTAATTTATTTCATAATGTTTAATATATTATACATGGCTTTCTCAGGTTCCAGTTTTATTGGGAAATCACTATGAAGTAAATTTAACCTCTAAGAAAAATGAAGGACATAATGGCTTGTAGCTTTTCTGTACTTGCAGAGAACTGTCAGAAAACATTCTGAAGTCTTATAGAAATATGACTGTGAAAGAAAAATGTCTACATACAAAGTATGTTATGATTGATTACTAAATTTCCTCTGAGGTTAAAGCTAATACTCTAGGAAATGGCTTGATATAGGAGTCCTGGGAACAAAGAACATCAGAATTTACATCTTACAGGATTCATTTTAACTTATTTTGATGCTCCCCTGCTGAGAGATGTCCTCTAGCTACTGAAACCCTCAGTTTCCAGCAAAACATTGATTGGTTCTCTGATAAGACTATCAGAGTAACAAATATATTCACACTCCTCTTATATGAAAAAAAAATTAATACCAAGCCTTATTCCTGTTAGAAAAAAAATAATTCAGAATGAAACACAATTGCAACAAAAATGCTTAGGGAAAGTCCCTCAGGAGGTAGAATTGTCATAGAAAAGACTTTGTAGTCTTTCTTGTTAAAACATAGGAAAAATAGCCTGTATTCAGTCAAGCCAGTCATCAAGATTATTTATTAAAATGTACTTTCTCAACATTTTATTAAAAATATTTCTCACATATTAAAGAACTCAGTTATCCTGATTTTAGTTAATTTTCAGTCTTCATTTTTACACTCTTATTTTTATGCTATTTGTATTTAAATAATATTGTGTTAAGTAGGATAATATTAAGCAGTATAAGCTTAGGGGTCTTTATCCAAACCCCAACTCACACTAGTAAATTGGATTCTCAATTAGCACCCGCTATCTTTCCTCAGATTCTAGGAATAATACAGAGGGGTTAAGGATATATTTACAATACTAGTGGCTCTAGTCTCCCTTCTAACCTCCCTATCGTTCCATCCAATAGTATTAAAATAATTAGCACTCCAGTATGATTTAATCAATTAATATCAATTATATTTTATAAAGGACTGCTGGGCCGAAAAGGTACGTCAAGAAGAGTTGTACAAATATATCACCCAGGACTGGGAGCACATTTTACTTTCTACCATCTCAGTCACTACTGGAAGTTAGTTCAAATAAAGTATCATGTCTTCCCTGTAAGTTCACTTCTAAATATGGAACAGAAGACTGATGGAGTTGCTTACTTACTTGGAGGGCATAACATCTAGGTATTGACTTATTGTTGAGCTGGTTCAAGCAGGGCAATCTTCAAAGCTATGCAGACATAATATGCTCAACTCCTGGCAAACTCTGGCATGGACTTTTAAGTCTTAAAACTATCTTTGGTGACCTGCTTTTCTGACCATTTAAGGCTCTCAAATTTGTGGTTGTCTTCAGACAAAATAAGGAAAAAATATATACATGACAGAGACAGAAAAAAACCCATTATTCTGTAATCTCAGTTATGTGTTGACCCAAATTGTGAGCCAGGGTGGGATGAAACCATTTCTAAGCAGCTCATGAGAGGCAATTTTTAAATTTTCAGTGTGAGTAGGAAGATGTATAAACTCTGAAATTAGCAGCTGGGCATTCATTTACTGTTTCACTGATTTTATAGGCTTAAGAAAATGTTAATAATGAAGGTTAAACTCTTCAAAAAAAAGTGTGTGTTCATACTTCCTTTCTCCTACCCTCTGAGAGCACCATTGTTAAATATTTACCAACACACCCCTGCCTTGCTCTATAAACTTTTGCTTGAGCTCAACAAGTGTGTAGTAGAAAGTTCAGGGAATTAAGTCATGACAATACTAGTGATTGGATAACTATAGACTAACAATAACAATAAGAACTGAAATTTTGCAGTGGCTAGGTGGTGCAGCGAATAGAGTAGCAGATCTGGAGTCAGGAGGACCTGAGTTCAAATCTAGACCCAGATACTTAACACAAAAAGTAGCCGTGTGACCTTGGGCAGGTCACTTAGCCAAATTGCTCTACCATCACCCCTCCAAAAAAAAATTGAGAACAACTGAAATTGATAATGTTTTAAGATTTCAAAGTGCTTTACATCCATTATTTCACAACATCCCTTGTGGGGATATTTGGTCACTAGCATCACTTCTCTTTATCTATATGGAGTTTTATAGTAGTTTGTGCTTGATCACCAGGAGTATGGGAAAGGTGTTTTAAGCCAACTAATACCTTTCCTATGCTAATTCAATTGTGACTCAGACTCCATGATAAATGGACATGAAACAGTTACAGGTGGCCTATATATGCTATAAGGTAAAGAACTGAGCTTACCAAATATGCTCATACCCAGGAATAAGTCTTCCTTGATCAATGATTTATAATAGTTCATATTACTATGTTTGAAAAATATTTTGCTTCTTTTGCACTCCACAAAATATTCTCTACAAACATATTTTCTTTTGATTCTCAGGTTAACAACACATAATCTTATAGGACTTATAATATTTATAATATTCTTTTAGTACAATAGCTGTGTGACATAAGTACCACAGCTACTAATTTAATTTTATAGATGAAAATATTGATTTTTCAGAGAGTTTAATACATTTTTTCATTTTCAAAGGTAGAATTTCAACCTAGTTCACTTTACTCCTACTCTAGTACTTTTCCAACTATAGCATATTGCCTTTAGTAATGTCAAAAATCAGGTTTTTCTCTAGCCTAAATATAGTAAAAAATTTAAGAAATTTTGCTTTTGATAGATATATGCAATAAAGGCAGGTATTAACTGTGTGGAAAACAATGATGTTCATTCTTCTATCACTTATTTTTTGTTCTGGCTCAGATTTTATTCCATTTAGCCAAGAAGAATAGAAGCTCAAATGCTGAGAGGAACTATGCAAGAAAACGCTACATCAAGAAATCCCCTCCTATGTCTCTAAAAGGTACAATTATCAAACCATCAAACTTAGAAACTCTTGAATTTTGACTTAACCATGAAATGATCTTTAAGGCTTTAACTACCCAGGAAACTTCCCTTCTCTAGCTTGAAGTTGAGATTCTTACTATCACACTGCTTAGGGATATTCAAAATATTCCTTTATCAGCACTGAAATTTGGGGTTTTCCTAATATCCTTGAACTACCCTCTTAGTCCTGTATCTTATGCAGGATATCTATAAGTGACAAAATTACTACCATCTTATGAGCTAAGCAAATCCATTTTTGGATCTCTCATTTCACGATGCTTGAATGTATGTGTACATTCCCCAAACGCTGTAGTTCACAGTTCCTGGGTGAAGGGATATTATATGTTTCCCTCCCCCTGGGAACAATCTTGCTCTGTTGCCTGCTACTCTGTCTTATGAAGAGAGGAAGGAAAAAAAGAAGACTAGAAGAAAGATAAATGATCAGATAGATGACTTTCACAGATCACAGAGAAGGGCTGTTCCCTTGATAAGAAAGACTCTGGCATCCTGAGTCTCTATCAGTCAACCAATTTGGAGGGATTGCTCTTGTCTCTGAGAATGAATAGGGAATTATTTGTACCCTTTCTACAAGGTGGAAGTGCACTTACAACATCTGCATGGGAAAGCTGACTGCGAAACTCATCAAACTGATTGGAGACTCCCTTGATCAATCTGTCTTACTCTTCTACTGGCTAAATATTTGCTATCCAAGAAAGCAAGCTCGGGTGTTGTAAGAAAGATTAGCCCATAACCTAGTTCTACATACCTCTATGCCTTGACATGCAAATTAATGTGAGTTCCAATGAAAATATGATAAGAAAACTACATTATTATTTTCCACCTAGAATATCCTGCTTTTACTATGTATTATCATCAACTGCAAACTGACTTATCTAGCTTTGGTGCTAGATTTTGGCAGAAGAAAAACAAATTACCTCCTTATAATTAAAAAAAAATCTGTTGGGCTGGCTAGGTGGTGCAGTGCATAGAGCACCAGCCCTGGAGTCAGGAGTAACAGAGTTCAAATCCGGCCTCAGACACTTAACACAAAAAACTAGCCATGTGATTTTGGGCAAGTCACTTAACCCCAACTTCACTCCAAAAACAAAAAGAAAAAAGAATAAAATCTGTCTTTATTTTCACATATTCCTACATTAACATTCCGCATATTATAGATATTTATTATTAATGTGATATAGATATAAATATTTTTTAACAATTATCACTGATATACAATAATGGTTATGAGAACATTGGGTCTTGACTGCTAAACTTTGAAAATCACTGTTGACACAGCACTGTACATATGTGGTGGTAAAACTAGTCAAAAAGGGAAGTCCAATGACCTTTATCTCACCAATCTTATATATATATATAAATAGATAGATAAATAGATAGATAGATACATACATACACACATATGTGCAAATATAGAGATAGAGATATAAAGATAGAGATATAGATTATATAGATAATATGCCTAAAGGATACTCCTTATAATGGTTTATAGATGAAGAAAACAACAATTCACCTTAAGGTAAGAAAACCTATTAAATTTGTTTCAAATGGAAAAACCCATAATATCCTGTAATGGTAATTAATTTAAATTTGAAGACCCCTTTTTGTTATGTCATATAAGCAGGAACTTCAACCTTACTAACTAATCAAACCTTTGTGGCTAAGAGGCAGAGTGTGTGAACTCTGTCTCCTGTTGCTGATGTAACAGGAACGGTTTGGCTGAAACAGGAAGCCGATGCTTTGTGTGTATATAAGAAGAGCCCCAGAGAGAGACAATCAGAATTAGAATTTTTCTCCTGGTGGGCTAGGGTGGAGGAAAGAGAGAGTTTCTCTCAGTGAGCATCTGAAAGCTGACTGAGAACTGAGAGAGGATTTCCTTGAGACCAGAATCTGGTGAAGGCTGAAGTTGTTGCTGAGAAGGCCACTTGGAAGGCTGACGTTTCTTCTGGGTCCTAGGGCCAGATGCACTGCTGGAGGACTGAAGAAGCATGAGCAGGATAAGACTTTGTTTGTGGCTTGGTAGATCCTTGATTTCCTGGGCACAGAAATCATGAAGGTTTTGAGATATGCTGGACCCTGTGAACTTCAGTGTATAGCAGGAACTGTCCAGAGGACTAGACAAGGACCTGGGAGCTGTCTGCCTCTGAATCCAGGTGACTCTTTGGTGGATTCAAGGAGGATCCAGGACCATGGAAGGGGTTCCAGGGAATCTGAGAGACAACCCTGAGTCAAGATGAAGAAAAGACCTCCCCTTGGATATTGAATGTGTGATGAAATTGAAGTTTACTAGAGACTGAGGGGTGGATGGTTTGTGTAATTTTCTAATGATTGTTCTTAGTAATTAATGATATTTAGTAATTGTGCATCTGAATAAGTGACTGATTAATTTAACTGGTAGAGGGTTTGTGCAATTTTATAATGATTGTATTTAGTGATTAACAGTACTTAGTGACTGCTAGATAAGTGACTGATTAAGTTAACCTATGATTGCCCCATGAGTGGAAAATTGACTATTGTATTTTGAGATGACCGAATGACTGGATAAGGAGGCAAAACTCCTTAAGGACACCAGATGTTTGATCTTTTGTTCTTTTTTCTAAATACTGTGACCACTTTGGTGAAAACTATGTGGCCATCCTAATGATAAGCTGTTGTGAACACTATATTGTGATTTTCTGTGATAAGATGTAATGTTGTGAATATTATAGTGTGATTTGTTGTGAATGTTTGCCTTGATTTGTTATGGAATAATACTATACACTTTACTGTGTAATCAGAACCTTAAAAGCTGTTCACAGTAGCATTCTTTTGGGAAGCTGCTCATGCATGGTATTAGACCTCCATGTATTTGTGCATTGTGGAATGACATTTCTCCTTAAAACTCATAAAATTTTTATTGACATGAACCAAGGGAAAAGCACACATTTTTTTTGTTTTACCTTTAATATCACTTTAAGAGAAACATGAGTATATTTATCTTCTCAAATGGTGAAAGTCTCTCTTTTTGGCTGTGCCTTTAATGTTATCCTTTAACAAATTTACATAGTCTTAACACAGTAATTGAATGTACATTTAATGAAAATAAGAGACCTCAATCTTTATTGTGTAATCTATGAGAGCTCAGTATTTAGCATTCAAAATATAAATATTCCAGAATTCAAATGAAAGCATACATTCCCTTTAATTTTACTAATTCCTATCTGTGTATTATTGATCCAATTCATCCTTTTACCATTGCAATGAATGCGAATTACAAGAAAAATTTAGAAATAATGGAGATCCAGGTATTGAGAGTATAGTTGCTCTGAAAACATGCATGTAATCTATGCATATTCCCAAGCTGCATACTGTATGCTATGTTGATTGATTGCTGAGCCAGCATTGGGCATGGATATAAAAGACTCCCAGGACATTCACTCAGCTTTTTTTTTCCTTTCAGGGTTATTTTGGAGTGAAAATACCCGCTCTAAACATCTACATGGGAATAGAGGTAGTAGTAGTGGTATCAGTATTGTCTTACTGCCATGTGCCTATCTCCTCACAGGTTACCCTGGCTATTTCTTTGCCTTTTTTGTTCTTTCTAGCTTCTAGTTGGAAAACGCAACAAACTTATGAATTCAAAAAGTTGAAGGACCAAAAATTTAGGAATGGGAATCTATACTAGAAGTATTAGCAGCCAATCAGGTTAGGCACTAGTATAATCCTTAAGGAGAGACCTGTTTGACCCAGTTGAGTAGTTAATTGAACCTTGGTGGCCAAGATACTGTATTCTGCAAGTAAGGTGTGTGTATGCATGTGCGGGGGGGCGGAGGCTGTGCATGCATGCATGCAACAAATTAGAATGTGAAATTAATGGGTAAATGCCTTGTAACAATCATTTTAAATTTGAGCCCACTCTCCTTAGGAAACAATATAATGTAGGGGATATTGTGACCCAACTTCAACATAAGAGCAATATTTCCCAACTCCTATTTTTGCTACATCTTCTCAGAAAATGTTCCTTTGAAAAAGTCAATTTTTGATTAGTTGAAGGTTACTGAGGTGTTAATCATTACCTTTGATGAGACTGAGGACATGCTGATACTGGTTAGATAAAAGAACTCTGGTGACTGATACTAGAATGGGAGATTACGATGATATCATCAAACAAATGACTCCGCCCCTCAGCAGCAATCAGTACTTCAAGAAGTCAGATAACAATTTATTTTCCTGGGAACCTTACTTTCCATTGAGAATGAAAATTGTGATAAGGACTGCTAGATTTATATAAACTAGACAAATGAATAAAAATAACTTGTGGGGCATTTTATCAACCTACCATATGAGTTTTTAGGCAACAATTGGGAAGAAAATAGTGTAGCAGGTTGAAGTGGGAGAAAGACTGGATATAGAAAATATAAAGAATAAAAATGTGAGAAGCCAGTTACTTTAGGAAATACTCAAACTATGTTCAGAATTATTTTCCAGTAGTTATAAAATAATATGAATAGCTTGTCTCTAAATATGACGACCTGAAATATAAGAGTGATGAACTGACAATAAGACATTTCTTTAAACAAAGCATTTGCATGGCTCATTACAAACACTTAACTCCCGTAACCAACATTTTGAAAAGTTGGATATTAATTTATATTTGTTATCCACTAGAAAAATAGGTGAGTAGACAAGAGTTTGCTTAAATAAAATACATTTTTAAAAATATCATTTTCAGGTGTCCTTAGGCAATAAAATGAATGGAGAGAAATGTACATTTTTTTAATTTTAATTTATTTTCTTGGTTATATCATTCATTTCCACAAGGTTTTGAGTTACAAATTTTTTCCCCTTTTTGTTCCTACCCCCCAGCCCAGAACATTGATCCCACTGTAAGACCCCTCCCACAATCTGTTCCCTT